>JARQOD010001579.1:0-95143 GCA_033576555.1 Oophaga sylvatica
TTCTTTCTTTCCACTCTTTCTTTCTTTCTTTCTCTCTGTTCTTTCTTTCCCCTCTTTCTTTCTTTCTTTCTTTCCCATCTTTCTTTCTCTCTCTGTTCTTTCTCTCTGTTTTTCTTTCCCCTCTTTCTTTCTCTCTCTGTTCTTTCTTTCCCTCTTTCTTTCTCTCTGTTCTTTCTTTCCCCTCTTTCTTTCTCTCTCTATTCTTTCTTTCTTTTTCTCTCTGTTCTTTCTTTCCCCCTCTGTCTTTCTTTCTCTGTTCTTTCTTTCCCCTCTTTCTTTCTCTCTCCCTCTCTGTTCTTTCTTTCTCTCTCTGTTCTTTCTTTCCCCTCTTTCTTTCTTTCTTTCTTTTTCTCTATCTCTGTTCTTTCCCCTCTTTCTTTCTTTCTTTCTCTCTGTTCTTTCTTTCTTTCTCTCTCTGTTCTTTCTTTCCCCTTTCTTTCTCTCTCTGTTCTTTCTTTCCCCTTTCTTTCTTTCTCTCTCTATTCTTTCTTTCTTTCTTTCTTTTTCTATCTGTTCTTTCTTTCCCCCTCTGTCTTTCTTTCTTTCTTTCTCTGTTCTTTCTTTCCCCTCTTTCTCTCTCCCTCTGTTCTTTCTTTCTCTGTTCTTTCTTTCCCCTCTTTCTTCTCTCTCCCTCTCTGTTGTTTCCCCTCTTTCTTTTCTTCTCTCTGTTCTTTTTTCTGTCCCCTCTTTCTTTCTCTGTTCTTTCTTTCTTTCTCTCTGTTCTTTCTTTCCCATCTTTCTTTCCCATCTTTCTTTTTCTCTGTTCTTTCTTTCCCCTCTTTATTTCTATCTCTGTTCTTTCTTTCTTTCTTTCTTTCTTTTCTTCTTTCTCTCTCTCTGCTTCTTTTCTTTTTCTCTATCTCTCTGTTCTTTCTTTCCCCTCTTTCTTTTTTTCTCTCTCTCTGTTCTTTCCCCTCTTTCTTCTTTCTCTCTGTTCTTTTTTCTTTCTCTCTCTTTCCCCTCTTTCTCTCTCTCTGTTCTTTCTTTCTCTCTCTGTTCTTTCTTTCCATCTTTCTTTCTCTCTGTTCTTTTTCTTTCTTTCTCTCTGTTCTTTCTTTCCCCTCTTCTTTCTATCTCTCTGTTCTTTCTTTCCCCTTTCTTTTTCTCTTTCTTTCTTTCTTTCTCTCTTCTTTCTTTCCACTCTTTCTTTCTTTCTTTCTTTCTTTCTCTCTGTTCTTTCTTTCCCCTCTTTCTTTCTTTCTTTCTTTCCCATCTTTCTTTCTCTCTCTGTTCTTTCTCTCTGTTTTTCTTTCCCTCTTTCTTTCTCTCTCTGTTCTTTCTTTCCCCTCTTTCTTTCTCTCTGTTCTTTCTTTCCCTCCTTTCTTTCTCTCTCTATTCTTTCTTTCTTTTTCTCTCTGTTCTTTCTTTCCCCTCTGTCTTTCTTTCTCTGTTCTTTCTTTCCCCTCTTTCTTTCTCTCTCCCTCTCTGTTCTTTCTTTCTCTCTCTGTTCTTTCTTTCCCCTCTTTCTTTCTTTCTTTCTTTCTTTCTTTTTCTCTCTCTCTGTTCTTTCCCCTCTTTCTTTCTTTCTTTCTCTCTGTTCTTTCTTTCTTTCTCTCTGTTCTTTCTTTCTTTCTTTCTCTTTCTGTTCTTCTTTCCCCTTTCTTTCTCTCTCTGTTCTTTCTGTCCCTCTTTATTTCTCTCTATTCTTTCTTTCTTTTCTATCTGTTCTTTCTTTCCCCCTCTGTCTTTCTTTCTTTCTCTGTTCTTTCTTTCCCCTCTTTCTCTCTCCCTCTTGGTTCTTTCTTTCTCTGTTCTTTCTTTCCTCTCTTTCTTGCTTTCTTTCTGTTCTTTCTTTCCCCTCTGTCTTTCTTTCTCTCTGTTCTTTCTTTCCCCTCTTTCTTTCTCTCTCCCTCTCTGTTCTTCCCCTTTCTTTTTTTCTCTCTGTTCTTTTTTCTGTCCCCTTTCTTTCTCTCTGTTCTTTCTTTCTTTCCCATCTTTCTTTCTTTTTCTCTCTGTTCTTTCTTTCCCATCTTTCTTTCTCTCTCTGTTCTTTCTTTCCCCTCTTTCTTTCTCCCTCCCTCTCCGTTCTTTCTTTCCCCTCTTTCTTTCTCTGTCTCTGTTCTTTCTTTCCCCTCTTTGTTTTTTTCTCTCTGTTCTTTCTTTCTTTCCCTTTCTTTGTTTATTTCTTTCTCTCTCTACTTTCTCTCTGTTCTTTCTTGCTTTCCCTCTTTCTTTCTTTCTTTCTTTCTTTCTCTCTCTCCTTTCTCTCTGTTTTCTTTTTTCTCTCGCTGCTCTTTCTTTCTTTACTCAGTACCAGCCACTGTGCCCTCAGTACCAGTCAGTGTGATCACCAGTGCTAAATGGGTGTTGTCGGGGCGTGGACATGGGTGTGACTAGTTGTGAAATGGGTGAAGTCGGGGCGTGGCCTAAAATTTGCCGCAACCTTTGTCCCTCTTTCCCTTCTTCAAAAGTTGGGAGGTATGGTAATGGTAAACAGAATAGTAAGCAGAATAGTAAGCAGAAAGCAGAATAGTAAAAAGAGACTACTTCAGTTACATCTGTAAACTCAGTCTCCAGCTTCTACAAGTCAGAAAAGACATCAGAAGATCTGTTTAAATCATATAGATACCATCAGCTAGTGTGCAGCATATCCCCTCCCCCAGCCTTCACCCTGCAGAGACTGCAGCAGCTCATATTACACTGATCTCATTTGCCTGTGAGTTAGGGCCCTGTCACCATAGCGACACACCAGTGATCCCAACAACGATATGCACTTATCAGGATCGCTGGTGTTTCTACATGATCACTGCTGAGCTGCCAAAGAGGCAGCTCAGGCAGCGATCCAGACAGCGACACTGCGGGTAACGTCGCTTAGTTACCCGCAGTGTACGTTGAATACCAGCCCGCTGGTGCAGGGAGCTGGTAACCAAGGTACACATCGGGTTTCCAGGTGCTGCACGGCACCTGGAAACACGATGTGTACCTTGGTTACCAGCTCCCCTGCAGCAGCGTGCTGGTATCCAACGTACACATCTGGTTTCCAGGCGCCGCCCCGCTCCTGGAAACCCAATGTGTACCTTTGTTACCAGCTGATCGCTGGTCTCCTCCCTGCCACACGCAGCGATGTGTGTCGACCCGCCACCACAATTGTGGGTTACCAGGGCAATGGGGTACTCAGAGCCGAGCCCGTAGAAGTCTATGGGGATTTTGTCACAGGTAGCTGTGGCTCGGTCTGTGGCCCTGGCGGTCTGGCGTATGTTGTTGGGGGATATTTACAGGGGATAACTATATACAGTTCGTGACGCCACCTGTAGTGTTCTGGTAATTAGTACCAGCGCTGCTGTAGATCTCTGAGGGGATGGTGAGGCAGCTAGATGTCAGGTCCCCTACAGGTGGGACTCTTCCCTCAAAGTCTGTTAAGATGGTGAAGTCGGGTGCCGGTAAATAACACAGTCTCACACAGTCAAAGTCTTTCCATACCTTTACTTGCAGAAAGATAAGGCAGGTCCCAGGGAGGCTGATCCAAGGGGAGTGTATATTGAGACGGCAGCTGGACAAGTTAGGGGCCTCCTTTAACTCCAATAAACGAGTACAACCAGCCTGAAGCGTAGTTCCCTCTATGATTCCAGCAAATCTTAGCTGTAACTGCCCAGTCAGCTTAGTGTTAGGGGCCTTCCTGTGAAGGAGCTGAATACTTATGTTTGTCCTGCAGAACTCCAAAGTCTTCACTCCCTCTGACCCCAGCTACGTACCGACTATAAGGGGCTTGTCTGCCGCGACCTAGGGTCCGGTAGATTCCTGGTTGTCCTGTCTCTGTGCCTGAAGCAACAGCGACTCTTCGGTCCCCAGTGACCGGTAACAGGGCGCTGGACTTCTGCAATCCTGTAGCACCAAATTCTCTAATCCACTTGCCTTTCGCCTTGTCCACGCTGGTAACATAAACACTCTTACTAGCCAGGGGTCGAGCAGTCACTTCCAATCTTTTTCCTTCCAATCAAGCCAACCACAGATGCTCAGTTATCACAGGCAGGAGCACGTCTCTGTACCTGATACTGTCCTTTTGACAGGAATGCTGAAGACTTTCTGGGTTACAACTTGTTCTTTCCTTCTTTGTATGCTGAGGAGATGACACAGCTCTGACCAGACTAAGGTGTATATCAACACCTATACCAGACTCCACTTTCCAAGCTGAAGAGATAGCAATCTAGACTCCTTCCTCCCTCCAGATGCAGACTCTCTCACTGTAGTCCAGACGCAGACTCTCCACGTCCTTACTGCCCGAAGACAGGAACTACACTCTACTCACTAAAATCACGCCTACACATACCTTCTTGACCACTCCCTAGAGTATACTTCACTACCCCAAGGGTGTGTCTAGTGTGTGTAGAATGAATGCATATTGAGCTTTAAGCCGCCGTCTCGCCATACACTCCCCAGGGTACTGCGTGTGCCTACCACCAGGGCTACACATTCCCCCATGGTAAACGACAGCACTCCCGGGCTGTGAAATACAAAAGACAGAAAAATTTTGTTTATGCAATAACATTTGGAACAATAACATCTTCCCATCCGGGAGGTAAGAATACTTTGAACGTTACAAAC
Organism: Oophaga sylvatica; assembly: GCA_033576555.1. Classification (NCBI taxonomy): domain Eukaryota; kingdom Metazoa; phylum Chordata; class Amphibia; order Anura; family Dendrobatidae; genus Oophaga; species Oophaga sylvatica. The sequence continues at coordinate 4,543 of JARQOD010001579.1, forward strand.
TTTTAATACAAAAATAGTATCAAATAGCATTTTCAATAAATAGATATACAAGATACTTGTGAAGGACCCGCACCAAACCTTCAACGTGGGTCCTGGGTGGGCTGCAGGACATCCAAGTGCAGACCTCACTCAGTGCCACACCACACGGGTTTTGTTTTTCAGAGGTAGATATGGATGGCTTATGTAAAACCAAGATAGGGCGCCAAAGCGCAACTATGTACAAAAGAGTTCTGGGTAAGCATAGTCCTTTACCTCAAAAAGTCCATTTATAAAAGAAGACATAATAAATCACATTAGCAATTATTCATTATCAATTACCATCTATCAATTACCCAGCCGGGCATTCTATAACTAGAAATATATATTCATTATATATAACTTGTGCAAAACTCTTTTTCAAAAACATTGTAAACTTTCTACTTTCTACTTGTGGTAGATCCGATATGGATCTCACCAACTCTTACTATTTATTCATTTTCTGCACATACTTTTTCCACCACATTTTCCACGCCAGGGGCTGGAACAACGCAATGGGCCCTTGATCCCAGGACCAGCAAATCATGTGCTGCGATCAGGGTCTGGGTTGCGACAGTTCTGGTTTGAACCTCCAGGGGCGCAACGGGTATACTTTCTTCGCATGACACCGATTGCGTCTCAATTACAGTCAACGATATAGACCGCGTCAGGGTTTGCGATCTAGACTGGGTCGCATTTGGCGATGTGGAAGTAACTTTCACTTGCGATGAACTTTGGGTCGCATGTTGCGATGATTTTGAAGGGGGCGATGCTGGGGCACGGCCGGATGCTGCTGAAGCTGGAAACGGGGACGCTGCGGTAATGGTGACGATACCTGCGTCTGGGACGGGGTCGCGGACGATGGCGACGTTCAGGGCATACCACCCCTTCATTCCCCAATGCCGCGTATAGGTGACTATGTCGCCGTTTACTAAGTCCCTCCCGGATGGCCTTGTGGCAGGTGAGATTCCACGTCACGCCTGCTGACGAAGACCGCTGGGTAGAGGCCCGGTTCACGAATAAAGCCCCAGCCCTTCCGGAGCTGGAACTCAGTCACACACCCCTGCCGCCGCGGTTCCCGTAAGGTACCTTTGTCGCGACGGACAGTCTCCTTGTCAGCAATCAGCTCAGCAAACTGTCGCTGGCGGTTCTTCTTGATTTCCCGCGCTTCCTCCTGCTGGCGCCTCTTTGTCTCCTCACGACTCCGCCATTCTTGCTCCCACTGGGCGGTGTAGGCGACGTCATCCAGGCGCGCCATCTCGTCCCAGTCCACATCTGGTAGTGACGGACAGGACCCCTCCGGTGTCCCTGCCGGGGACCGATAATCTGCTGCGGCCTCCTGGCCGGGCGGGCGCTCCGGGATTGGCTGTACCTCCTCAACCTCCTCCGCATCCACCGCTTCACCAGTGGGATCGGGAACGGTAATTTCGGGGGCAGCCTCCGGTTGCTCCTTCGCCTTGGGCAGCAGACTTTTCGGTACTTTGAATCGTGGGAGTTCGTTGAGGGGAGGGGACGCCGTGTTCGTCATCCGCCATTTCTGCAGATTACAGCGGCGCCTCTCAATCTCCTCCAGTCCAGGTTGGAACAACTGCTTTAGGCGTGAGTTCTCCTCCTGGACCTCTAACAACGCCTGTTGCAGGTGCAGAATCGCATAGGCCTCGGATGCCGATGGCAGCTTGGCGGGACCCGGGGCCTGCCTTCCTCCGCTGCTCCGCTCGGCTCCACACGTCCGGCCTCCATCATTTTTCTTTCTTTCTCTGGAGACATCCGGTCTCTTCCGTGGAGGTGGGGTTTGCGTCTCCTCCTCCTCGCAGGGAAGGTGAAGAGGAGGCGGACCTCCTTTGCCGTTGGGCAGGACCGCATGTTATAGTAGCACTTTGAGAGGACAGGCATTTTCTTCGCGCCACAGGGGGTAGACGCCCACGAAGGTACGCCCACCTTCTTCTCCAGCGCCTGAGGGCGCGAATATGGCGACAAAAATGGCGATTTTGGCGCCAAAAGTGCAAACAGTCCTTTTTACAAAAACAAGTCCTTAGGCACGCAGGGCTCGCAATTTCGCGAGTTTGGTATCCTGTTCGTGACGCCAAGTTTAGTTGTGTCGACCCGCCACCACAATTGTGGGTTACCAGGGCAATGGGGTACTCAGAGCCGAGCCCGTAGAAGTCTATGGGGATTTTGTCACAGGTAGCTGTGGCTCGGTCTGTGGCCCTGGCGGTCTGGCGTATGTTGTTGGGGGATATTTACAGGGGATAACTATATACAGTTCGTGACGCCACCTGTAGTGTTCTGGTAATTAGTACCAGCGCTGCTGTAGATCTCTGAGGGGATGGTGAGGCAGCTAGATGTCAGGTCCCCTACAGGTGGGACTCTTCCCTCAAAGTCTGTTAAGATGGTGAAGTCGGGTGCCGGTAAATAACACAGTCTCACACAGTCAAAGTCTTTCCATACCTTTACTTGCAGAAAGATAAGGCAGGTCCCAGGGAGGCTGATCCAAGGGGAGTGTATATTGAGACGGCAGCTGGACAAGTTAGGGGCCTCCTTTAACTCCAATAAACGAGTACAACCAGCCTGAAGCGTAGTTCCCTCTATGATTCCAGCAAATCTTAGCTGTAACTGCCCAGTCAGCTTAGTGTTAGGGGCCTTCCTGTGAAGGAGCTGAATACTTATGTTTGTCCTGCAGAACTCCAAAGTCTTCACTCCCTCTGACCCCAGCTACGTACCGACTATAAGGGGCTTGTCTGCCCGCCCCTAGGGTCCGGTAGATTCCTGGTTGTCCTGTCTCTGTGCCTGAAGCAACAGCGACTCTTCGGTCCCCAGTGACCGGTAACAGGGCGCTGGACTTCTGCAATCCTGTAGCACCAAATTCTCTAATCCACTTGCCTTTCGCCTTGTCCACGCTGGTAACATAAACACTCTTACTAGCCAGGGGTCGAGCAGTCACTTCCAATCTTTTTCCTTCCAATCAAGCCAACCACAGATGCTCAGTTATCACAGGCAGGAGCACGTCTCTGTACCTGATACTGTCCTTTTGACAGGAATGCTGAAGACTTTCTGGGTTACAACTTGTTCTTTTCCTTCTTTGTATGCTGAGGAGATGACACAGCTCTGACCAGACTAAGGTGTATATCAACACCTATACCAGACTCCACTTTCCAAGCTGAAGAGATAGCAATCTAGACTCCTTCCTCCCTCCAGATGCAGACTCTCTCACTGTAGTCCAGACGCAGACTCTCCACGTCCTTACTGCCCGAAGACAGGAACTACACTCTACTCACTAAAATCACGCCTACACATACCTTCTTGACCACTCCCTAGAGTATACTTCACTACCCCAAGGGTGTGTCTAGTGTGTGTAGAATGAATGCATATTGAGCTTTAAGCCGCCGTCTCGCCATACACTCCCCAGGGTACTGCGTGTGCCTACCACCAGGGCTACACAGATGCGTGCTGGCCAGCAGGAGACCAACGATCAAAAAAATGTCCAGGACATTCAGCGACGATCAGCGATACCCAGCAGGGGGGCTGATCGTCGCTGAATGTCACACACAGCGATATCGCTGGGGAGATCGCTGTTGCGTCACAAAACTAGTGACTCAGCAGCGATCTTGCTAGCGAGATCGCTGTGTGTGACGGGGGCTTTACAATGGCTGAAGGAAGGTCTGCAATATCTTTACAAGGGGGATAAGAGCACACAGCCACTGACAGACCCAAGCGCTCTGCTAAGCCGTCAAGGAAAGCTATAGAGAACCTGGAAATTATTAAACATGAACTTTCTTGTAATATATCTATCTTATGGCAAAGGCTGCAGTCGCGTTAATACCATCTCCCAGCATGCCTTTCACGAGTTACCACCAGAGGGAGCCCTTGAACAATTATACTCTGCATACCAGTCTTACAAAGACACTTGCAAAAAATACATGTCTACTCTGCTGAAATTAAATACACCAGAGTCTCTAAAAGAATACCAGGACTTCCAACAGCTCAATGCCGAACGAGATAGCACTGTGCGCGACATCGTGAACAAGACAGAAGCAAAAATCCCACAAATGTCCGAAGTGACATTGCACAGATCCAGGTCCGCTAGGAGCTCAAAGCACTCAATCAAGTCAAGCTCATCTAGGTACTCAACCCTCAGTGAGCCGTTCATAAGAGAGCATGCCAAAGCAGAATTTATGAAAGTGGAAGCCATTTTCGCCCAAAAGAAAGCAGAGAGGGAAACGGAATCCGCATGCAAGAAAGCAGAGATGGAAGCTGAATCTGCATGCAAAAAAGCAGAGATGGAAGCTGAATCTGCACGCGAGAAGGCGGAAATAGAAGCCCTGCAGAAGGAATACAAACATGGACCAGCCATGGCCAAGCTAAAGGTCTTCGAGCAAGCTCTAGGTGGGAGCCAAGGAGGCAGCCTCAATTCGTACGAACTCGACACGTAAGACCCACTTAAGCGCACAAGAAATTACGTGCTGAGCCAAACCAATGAACCCCTGACCACCAACAACATTCCTGTCAGCACTGACCTCTCTCCAGAGCATCAGGACGTCGATCTGCCTGCAGCGCTCAGCTTTCAAGGTCAGTCCAATGTGCCACAAACATTCAAATCCGAACCTCCTTCGTGTGTCAATACACGGCCTGACCCTACACCTCAATAAATGCCTTATGCCAACGTCTACATGCAACCAAACAAGCCGACAAGGCACTACGCTCCTGACAACTGTGTGGTTCCAGCCCCGCATACAACAGAGACCATATACCACAAACCGGTTGCTGGTCTAAACACCTACGCCGCTCTGTATCTTCCCATGTTCTTGAACCAAGAAGCTACGACCCACGCTAGCAGCATCACTCAGCCAGCAAATGTTTCTCAAAAGTCAGAAAGAACAGATATGTCCGACTTTGCGAGGTACATGATACGCTGAGAGCTCACCAACACCGGTCTCACAAGGTTCGACGACCAGCCTGAGAATTACAGAGGTTGGAAATGTGCCTTTAAAACTGCAATTCGTGACCTTGGCATCACTGCTGCTGAAGAGCTGGATCTGCTAATCAGGTGGCTCGGACCCCGATCCACAGAGCGGGTCAAGAGGCTCAGATCCGTCCACATCAGTAATTCAGCAGCTGGTCTCATGGCTGCATGGGAAAGACTAGAACGTAGCTTTGACAGTCCTGAAGCCATAGAGAATGCATTATTTAAGCGTCTACAGGATTTCCTCAAAATATCCGGCAAGGACAGTTCAAAATTCCTAGAGCTCACCGACCTGCTCCTAGAGCTCCAGTTAGCCAAGGCAGACACGCACCTACCTGGTCTCAGCTATCTGGATACTGCTCGGGGCGTTAACCCAATAGTTTCTAAGCTGCCATACAATATACAAGAGAAGTGGACCACTATTGGGTCAAAATACAAAAGAGCCAATCAAGCCTCTTTTCCTCCATTTTCCTACTTCTGTGAATTTATCAAGGATATTGCATAGCGTAAGACTGACCCAAGCTTTTCCTATGTAGAACCCAGCGGACCCGGTCCAACCCCTCCTAAGTATGAGGGCCCACGTTCTAACCTGAAAGCCCAAGGAGGCCCATTGTCAGAAAAAAAGACCGACATCCTTCCCATATCTACATCAGCTCCAGACAAGAGCAACACAGGGGACAAGATTGAAGATCCTAATCGTATGTGTCCCATTCATAAGAAGCCACATCCCCTAAAGAAGTGCATTGGCTTCAGAAAGAAGCCGCTCCAGGAGCGCAAGGAACTTCTTAAGACTTTTGGTGTATGTTACAGATGTGCTTTTACTGAACACTTTGCTAAGGACTGTGAAATTCCTATTAAGTGTTTGGAGTGTGACAGTGAGGACGACGTGCAAGCACTCCATCCATCCCAACCTACCTCTGCTCAGCTCACACTTTCCGTACCCACCACAAGCTATGGCGGGGAGGAAACAGAACAAGCAAGTCCTACCAAGGTATCAATTTCGTGCACAGAAGTTTGCGGAGAAGACCTCTGGGACAAGTCATGCACAAAGATATGCCTAGTGAACATATATCCTAAGGGTCAGCCCGAAAAGAGCACAAGGTGTATGCATCCTGGATGATCAAAGCCAGGGCTGCCACTAGGAGTTTCGGGGCCCCATACTGGCAAAATGTTTGGGGCCCCCTTGAGACTCCGCCCAGGCTCCACCCAAGTCCCGCCTCCACCCCTTGAACTGCCCACAGTCCCACCGCTCTCTCTTGGAAAAACTCCACTTCTCAACACACATTAACAGTTCCAATCACCAGATCACACATATAGCCAGCAGCTTTTATTTTGTTCAGAAGATTTTTAAGGCACCATTATTTGCTAAAATATGCAATACAATTTAGGTATATTTTTATTTATTTTTCAATTTTTAAAATGACCAATAATATCACATACAAGAAACAAATACCACAGCACCATGACAGATCACGTATTACCACCACATAGTAACCTATAATACCACATACAAGGGTCAAATACTGCCACACCATGACCAGACCACATACTACTACCACCGTGACCAAATAATATCACATACAAAGGGCAAATACCAACGCACCATGACCAGACCACATATTACCACCACACAGTGACTGAATAATAGCACATACAAGGAACAAATACCACCCATGTCTCTCATCCTGCCCCAATGTCTCTGCCAAAGTGTCTCCCATCCTGCCCCAGTGTCTCTGCCAGTGTCTCCCATCCTGCCCCAGTGTCTCCCATCCTGCCCCAGTATCTCCCATCCTGCCCCAGTATCTCCCATCCTGCCCCAGTGTCTCCCATACTGCCCCAGATTCTCCCATCCTCCCCCAGTGTCTCCCATCCTGCCCCAGTGTCTCCCACCCTGCCCTGTGTCTCCCACCCTGCCCTGTGTCTCCCATCCTGCCCTGGTGTCTCCCATCCTGCCCCGTGTCTCCCATCCTGTCCCAGTGTCTCCCATCCTGCCCCATTGTCTCCCATCCTGCCCCAGTGTCTCTGCCAGTGTCTCCCATCCTGCCCCAGTGTTTCCCATCCTGCCCCAGTGTCTCACATCCTGCCACAGTATCTCCCATCCTGCCACAGTATCTCCCATCCTGCCCCAGTATCTCTGCCACAGTGTCTCCCATCCTGCCCGTGTCTCCTATCCTGCCCCAGTGTCTCCCATCCTGCCCCAGTATCTCCCATCCTGCCCCAGTGTCTCTGCCACAGTGTCTCCCATCCTGCCCCAGTGTCTCCCATCCTGCCCCAGTGTCTCCCATCCTGCCACAGTGTCTCCCATCCTGCCCCGTGTCTCCCACCCTGCCACAGTGTCTCCCATCCTGCCCTGTGTCTCCCATCATGCCCTGGTGTCTCTGCCACAGTGTCTCCCATCCTGCCCCAGTGTCTCCCATCCTGCCCCAGTGTCTCCCATTCTGCCCCAGTGTCTCCCATCCTGCCCCGTGTCTCCCACCCTGCCCCAGTGTCTCCCACCCTGCCCCGTGTCTCCCATCATGCCCTGGTGTCTCCCATCCTGCCCCGGTGTTTCCCATCCTGCCCCGTGTCTCCCATTGTGCCCCAGTGTCTCCCATCCTGCCCCAGTGTCTCTGCCACAGTGTCTCCTATCCTGCCCCAGTATCTCCTATCCTGCCCCAGTATCTCCCATCCTGCCCCAGTGTCTCTGCCACAGTATCTCCCATCCTGCCCCATGTTTCCCATCCTGCCCCAGTATCGCCCATCCTGCCCCAGTGTCTCTGCCACAGTGTCTCCCATCCTGCCCCAGTGTCTCCCATCCTGCCCCAGTCTCTCCCATCCTGCCCCAGTGTCTCCCATCCTGCCCCAGTGTCTCTGCCACAGTATCTCCCATCCTGCCCCATGTTTCCCATCCTGCCCCAGTATCGCCCATCCTGCCACAGTGTCTCTGCCACAGTGTCTCCCATCCTGCCCCAGTGTCTCCCATCCTGCCCCAGTGTCTCCCATCCTGCCCCAGTGTCTCCCATCCTGCCCCAGTATCTCCCATCCTGCCCCAGTATTGCCCATCCTGCCCCAGTGTCTCTGCCACAGTGTCTCCCATCCTGCCCCAGTGTCTCCCATCCTGCTCCAGTGTCTCCCATCCTGCCCCAGTATCTCCCATCCTGCCTCAGTATCTCCCATCCTGCCCCAGTATCGCCCATCCTGTCCCAGTGTCTCTGCCACAGTGTCTCCCATCCTGCCCGTGTCTCCCATCCTGCCCCAGTGTCTCCCATCCTGCCCCAGTATCTCCCATCCTGCCTCAGTGTCTCTGCCACAGTGTCTCCCATCCTGCCCGTGTATTCCATCCTGCCCCAGTGTCTCCCATCCTGCCCCAGTATCTCCCATCCTGCCCCAGTGTCTCCCATCCTGCCCCAGTATCTCCCATCCTGCCCCAGTATCGCCCATCCTGCCCCAGTGTCTCCCATCCTGCCCCAGTGTCTCCCATCCTGCCCCAGTATCGCCTATCCTGCCCCAGTATCGCCCATCCTGCCCCAGTGTCTCTGCCACAGTGTCTCCCATCCTGCCCCGGTGTCTCCCATCCTGCCCTGTGTCTCCAATCTGCCCCTTTCAATAATAAAATAAAATAAAACTTTCTTCTTACCTGGCCGTGCTCCTGCGGCGAAGATGCAGCTGCTGCTGTGTGAGCTGAAGGACCTGTGGTGACGTCATCATCATGTGATCAGGGGCGGAGCTAACAAACGGTGAATGCCTGTGCTATGATGAAGATGACGCGCACCACATTGGTGGTACCAGGGCTATGGGGTACTCTGAACTGAGCCCATGGAAGTCTATAGGGAATGTCACTGGCAGCAGAGCTCGGTCCGTGGCCCTGGCGGTCATGCAATGGGGGATATTTACAGGGGATTATAAAGATAGTTCGTGACGCCACCTGTGGTTTCTGATCTGATTGACCAGCGATGCAGGGTAGATCTCTGAGGGGATGTTATGGCAGCTAGGTGTTAAGTCCCCCACAGGTGGGACTGGTCCCTCAAAGTCTATGGTGGTGATGCAGGGTGCAGATAAGAATTCAGTCACACACAATGCAATCTCTTTCCATACCTTTACTTGTAGATGTTGCAGGTATGTCCCGGGAAGCTGGTCAGGTTGGAGAATGCACATTCAGGAAAACTGTTGAGCAGGTTAGAGGCCTCCTTTATCCTTTTAATGTGTGTGAGTACAACTTGCATAAAGTCAAGTGCAACTCTTTTAATAGCAACTGCGCCCGGCCAACATTGTGGTGGAGCCTTCTATGTCTCTGATTATCAGATGTTGAGAGAACTAAGTCCTTACTTTTGTCGTGCACTTGACTCAAAGTCCCCGTTCTCCCTGACTCCGGTTACGTATCAGCGCTTAGGGCTACCTTCTGCGACTTGTAGTCCAGAAAGCCTCCGGTTATCTTATTACTAGGCGTGAAGCACTAGCAACGCTTCGGACCCCGGTGTCCGGTTAACTGAGTGAGGGTGATTTGTCCCTTTGTCACTCTTACTTCTCCACTCGCCCTTCGCCCTGCTCTCGCTCTTAACATAAGCACGTGTAGCAAGCGTGCCAAGGTCAGATTTCCTTCAGTGCTCACTGACCTGTTCTCTGTTGACTCGTTGGTATAACTGCTTTGATTCCTTTCCTCCTTCTTTCTTAGGAACACGGGCAGCTTGTTCTGAGTAGCAGGTTAAGGGGTAGCTCTGACTAGGCTAGGATGATTCACTTCACCCGTACTAGCCTCCACTTTCTTGTCAGATGAGCTACACAAGCTCTGTCAGGATGCAGACCTCTCTCCTCTCCCTCCGTCTGTCTCTGACTGGAATCTGATCTTCTCTGTCCAAAGACAGGAACTTGAATGGGATGACTCACTCCTGAGCCACCCGGAGCTTGACTGACTTCTGTCTAGCTCAGACTGAGCTCTGACTGGAATGACTCACTATTGCTACGTCACACTACTAAATAGTCTGATTTGCCTCTAGTGGCAATGCTGAGAAGTGTGCGTGAATGAATATCAAGCTTTACAGTTACCTTCCTGTGCATTTTCCAGAAGATATGTGTGCCTTGCAAAGCTGGGCCACACATCCCCCCCTAGTTAAACTCAGCACTCCCGGGCTGAAATAGAAAAGAAAAACATTTTTGTTTCGCATATAACATCAACATAATAACTCATCCCTTGCGGGAGGTAAGGACTCTTAAACGTTACAATTTGTACATAGATCAGTAGAAAATTATCAAAATACTTTTCAATAAATATACACAGTATAAGACAAGATTCTTGTGGAGGACCCGCACCAAAAACCTCCCACGTGGGTCCTGGGTGGGCTGCAGGACTTCATTGCTGCAGACCTCACTCTAGGCCACACCATACGGGTTTTTCTTCAGAGGTAGTTTAGGTTTTATGTAAAACCAAAATGGGGCACCGAAGTGCGAACTATTTACAATGAAAGTTTTTGGGCTGGCACAGTCCACAGCCACGCAGTCTTTTGCATGATAAAACATTTTTCAAGTAAAATCACATTATACTTTAACTCTGTACCCAGCCGGGTATTCTACTTTAAATAAGCAAACATACTATGTAAACATTTATCAATAGTAAAGTGCAAATTTTTTTTCAATAAAACTTCTTCAACTTTATACATGTTCAGGTGCAGTAAACCCCTGTCTGGGTCCTACTGTTTTTCATCTTTCTTGCTTACGACCATTACTTTTCTACTCCTGGGGCCAGAAGTATACGATGCCCTTGGGAACCCATTACAAGAAGATCATGTCCTGCAATGTACGTTTGCGTAGCTACATCCTTTGTTTGATCTGGGGACCTAACGGGTGTCTCCCTGGCGTAGAACGCAGGTTGCGTTGCAGAAGGTGCCGCAGTGTACAATTCAGATTGCACTTCAGAACTGGTCGCAGGTTGCGATGCTGAAATGGTCGCAGATGGCGATGCCGAAATAGTCGCAGGTTGCGTTATGGGTGCACGGCCTGGTGCGGACGCCAAAGATGACGCTGCTGGGACTTGCGATTCCGAGTAGGACGCAGGTGCGTGCAGTGGCTCAGTTGGGAACGCACTAACCTGCTGCTGTCGCTGCTCCCAGTCGTTTTCTATCGCTGACAGTTGGGTCTCCTCCGGTGTCCCTACCGGGGGACGGTGCTCCGCGGTGGCCTCCTGGCCTGGCTGGCACTCCGGAACGGGCAGGGCCTCCTCAGCCTCCTTCTCTTCCACCGCTCCATCGGTGGGGTCAGGTACAGCTCTTTCAGGGCCGGCCTCCGGTTCTCCTTCAGCCTTTTGCAGCGGTGACACAGGGAGTTCAGGTAACGGCGTTGTTCCTGTAGGAGAGAGCACTGCGTCCCACAGCAGCCGCTGTGTCTGGGCACACCAGCGTCTCTCGGTCTCCTCCATGTCTGCCTGGCGCTGGATCAACTTTTTAAGCGCCGCATTCTCCTCCTTTATCTCCAGCAGGGTTTGTTGAAGGTCCCGGACTAGGGATGGCTCCGGTTCAAGCAACAGCTTTACTGGGGAACAGGGCCTGCGCTCCACCGCTCCCTCACACAGCTGCTCTTGTCCTTCTGCCATCTCTCTCCAGGCCAGACTGTGTTTTCCATCAGGAACAATCTGGTCTCCTCCGTGGAGGCGGGATTTGCGCTTCCTCCTTTTTGCATAGAAGATTAAGAGGAGGCGGATCTCCCTTGCAGTGGGGTAGGATCTCACATTATAATAGCATTTTGAGAGGGCGGCCATAACTTTCGCGCCACAGGGGGGTACGCCCACGAATGCACGCCCACCTTCTTCACCAGCGCCTTAGGGCGTGAATATGGCGGCAAAATGGCGGAAAATGGCGCCAAAAATCACAAAAACGCTACACAGTCTTTTTGCACAAAACAGTTCAATAGGCACACAGGACTCACATCCAGTAAGCTTCGTATCCTGTTCGTGACGCCAAAGATGACGCGCACCACATTGGTGGTACCAGGGCTATGGGGTACTCGGAACCGAGCCCATGGAAGTCTATAGGGAATGTCACTGGCAGCAGAGCTCGGTCCGTGGCCCTGGCGGTCATGCAATGGGGATATTTACAGGGGATTATAAAGATAGTTCGTGACGCCACCTGTGGTTTCTGATCTGATTGACCAGCGCTGCAGGGTAGATCTCTGAGGGGATGTTATGGCAGCTAGGTGTTAAGTCCCCCACAGGTGGGACTGGTCCCTCAAAGTCTATGGTGGTGATGCAGGGTGCAGATAAGAATTCAGTCACACACAATGCAATCTCTTTCCATACCTTTACTTGTAGATGTTGCAGGTATGTCCCGGGAAGCTGGTCAGGTTGGAGAATGCACATTCAGGAAAACTGTTGAGCAGGTTAGAGGCCTCCTTTATCCTTTTAATGTGTGTGAGTACAACTTGCATAAAGTCAAGTGCAACTCTTTTAATAGCAACTGCGCCCGGCCAACATTGTGGTGGAGCCTTCTATGTCTCTGATTATCAGATGTTGAGAGAACTAAGTCCTTACTTTTGTCGTGCACTTGACTCAAAGTCCCCGTTCTCCCTGACTCCGGTTACGTATCAGCACTTAGGGCTACCTTCTGCGACTTGTAGTCCAGAAAGCCTCTGGTTATCTTATTACTAGGCGTGAAGCACTAGCAACGCTTCGGACCCCGGTGTCCGGTTAACTGAGTGAGGGTGATTTGTCCCTTTGTCACTCTTACTTCTCCACTCGCCCTTCGCCCTGCTCTCGCTCTTAACATAAGCACGTGTAGCAAGCGTGCCAAGGTCAGATTTCCTTCAGTGCTCACTGACCTGTTCTCTGTTGACTCGTTGGTATAACTGCTTTGATTCCTTTCCTCCTTTCTTAGGAACACGGGCAGCTTGTTCTGAGTAGCAGGTTAAGGGGTAGCTCTGACTAGGCTAGGATGATTCACTTCACCCGTACTAGCCTCCACTTTCTTGTCAGATGAGCTACACAAGCTCTGTCAGGATGCAGACCTCTCTCCTCTCCCTCCGTCTGTCTCTGACTGGAATCTGATCTTCTCTGTCCAAAGACAGGAACTTGAATGGGATGACTCACTCCTGAGCCACCCGGAGCTTGACTGACTTCTGTCTAGCTCAGACTGAGCTCTGACTGGAATGACTCACTATTGCTACTTCACACTACTAAATAGTCTGATTTGCCTCTAGTGGCAATGCTGAGAAGTGTGCGTGAATGAATATCAAGCTTTACAGTTACCTTCCTGTGCATTTTCCAGAAGATATGTGTGCCTTGCAAAGCTGGGCCACACATCCCCCCCTAGTTAAACTCAGCACTCCCGGGCTGAAATAGAAAAGAAAAACATTTTTGTTTTGCATATAACATCAACATAATAACTCATCCCTTGCGGGAGGTAAGGACTCTTAAACGTTACAATTTGTACATAGATCAGTAGAAAATTATCAAAATACTTTTCAATAAATATACACAGTATAAGACAAGATTCTTGTGGAGGACCCACACCAAAAACCTCCCACGTGGGTCCTGGGTGGGCTGCAGGACTTCATTGCTGCAGACCTCACTCTAGGCCACACCATACGGGTTTTTCTTCAGAGGTAGTTTAGGTTTTATGTAAAACCAAAATGGGGCACCGAAGTGCGAACTATTTACAATGAAAGTTTTTGGGCTGGCACAGTCCACAGCCACGCAGTCTTTTGCATGATAAAACATTTTTCAAGTAAAATCACATTATACTTTAACTCTGTACCCAGCCGGGTATTCTACTTTAAATAAGCAAACATACTATGTAAACATTTATCAATAGTAAAGTGCAAATTTTTTTTCAATAAAACTTCTTCAACTTTATACATGTTCAGGTGCAGTAAACCCCTGTCTGGGTCCTACTGTTTTTCATCTTTCTTGCTTACGACCATTACTTTTTCTACTCCTGGGGCCAGAAGTATACGATGCCCTTGGGAACCCATTACAAGAAGATCATGTCCTGCAATGTACGTTTGCGTAGCTACATCCTTTGTTTGATCTGGGGACCTAACGGGTGTCTCCCTGGCGTAGAACGCAGGTTGCGTTGCAGAAGGTGCCGCAGTGTACAATTCAGATTGCACTTCAGAACTGGTCGCAGGTTGCGATGCTGAAATGGTCGCAGATGGCGATGCCGAAATAGTCGCAGGTTGCGTTATGGGTGCACGGCCTGGTGCGGACACCAAAGATGACGCTGCTGGGACTTGCGATTCCGAGTAGGACGCAGGTGCGTGCAGTGGCTCAGTTGGGAACGCACTAACCTGCTGCTGTCGCTGCTCCCAGTCGTTTTCTATCGCTGACAGTTGGGTCTCCTCCGGTGTCCCTACCGGGGGACGGTGCTCCGCGGTGGCCTCCTGGCCTGGCTGGCACTCCGGAACGGGCAGGGCCTCCTCAGCCTCCTTCTCTTCCACCGCTCCATCGGTGGGGTCAGGTACAGCTCTTTCAGGGCCGGCCTCCGGTTCTCCTTCAGCCTTTTGCAGCGGTGACACAGGGAGTTCAGGTAACGGCGTTGTTCCTGTAGGAGAGAGCACTGCGTCCCACAGCAGCCGCTGTGTCTGGGCACACCAGCGTCTCTCGGTCTCCTCCATGTCTGCCTGGCGCTGGATCAACTTTTTAAGCGCCGCATTCTCCTCCTTTATCTCCAGCAGGGTTTGTTGAAGGTCCCGGACTAGGGATGGCTCCGGTTCAAGCAACAGCTTTACTGGGGAACAGGGCCTGCGCTCCACCGCTCCCTCACACAGCTGCTCTTGTCCTTCTGCCATCTCTCTCCAGGCCAGACTGTGTTTTCCATCAGGAACAATCTGGTCTCCTCCGTGGAGGCGGGATTTGCGCTTCCTCCTTTTTGCATAGAAGATTAAGAGGAGGCGGATCTCCCTTGCAGTGGGGTAGGATCTCACATTATAATAGCATTTTGAGAGGGCGGCCATAACTTTCGCGCCACAGGGGGGGTACGCCCACGAATGCACGCCCACCTTCTTCACCAGCGCCTTAGGGCGTGAATATGGCGGCAAAATGGCGGAAAATGGCGCCAAAAATCACAAAAACGCTACACAGTCTTTTTGCACAAAACAGTTCAATAGGCACACAGGACTCACATCCAGTAAGCTTCGTATCCTGTTCGTGACGCCAAAGATGACGCGCACCACATTGGTGGTACCAGGGCTATGGGGTACTCGGAACCGAGCCCATGGAAGTCTATAGGGAATGTCACTGGCAGCAGAGCTCGGTCCGTGGCCCTGGCGGTCATGCAATGGGGGATATTTACAGGGGATTATAAAGATAGTTCGTGACGCCACCTGTGGTTTCTGATCTGATTGACCAGCGCTGCAGGGTAGATCTCTGAGGGGATGTTATGGCAGCTAGGTGTTAAGTCCCCCACAGGTGGGACTGGTCCCTCAAAGTCTATGGTGGTGATGCAGGGTGCAGATAAGAATTCAGTCACACACAATGCAATCTCTTTCCATACCTTTACTTGTAGATGTTGCAGGTATGTCCCGGGAAGCTGGTCAGGTTGGAGAATGCACATTCAGGAAAACTGTTGAGCAGGTTAGAGGCCTCCTTTATCCTTTTAATGTGTGTGAGTACAACTTGCATAAAGTCAAGTGCAACTCTTTTAATAGCAACTGCGCCCGGCCAACATTGTGGTGGAGCCTTCTATGTCTCTGATTATCAGATGTTGAGAGAACTAAGTCCTTACTTTTGTCGTGCACTTGACTCAAAGTCCCCGTTCTCCCTGACTCCGGTTACGTATCAGCGCTTAGGGCTACCTTCTGCGACTTGTAGTCCAGAAAGCCTCCGGTTATCTTATTACTAGGCGTGAAGCACTAGCAACGCTTCGGACCCCGGTGTCCGGTTAACTGAGTGAGGGTGATTTGTCCCTTTGTCACTCTTACTTCTCCACTCGCCCTTCGCCCTGCTCTCGCTCTTAACATAAGCACGTGTAGCAAGCGTGCCAAGGTCAGATTTCCTTCAGTGCTCACTGACCTGTTCTCTGTTGACTCGTTGGTATAACTGCTTTGATTCCTTTCCTCCTTCTTTCTTAGGAACACGTGCAGCTTGTTCTGAGTAGCAGGTTAAGGGGTAGCTCTGACTAGGCTAGGATGATTCACTTCACCCGTACTAGCCTCCACTTTCTTGTCAGATGAGCTACACAAGCTCTGTCAGGATGCAGACCTCTCTCCTCTCCCTCCGTCTGTCTCTGACTGGAATCTGATCTTCTCTGTCCAAAGACAGGAACTTGAATGGGATGACTCACTCCTGAGCCACCCGGAGCTTGACTGACTTCTGTCTAGCTCAGACTGAGCTCTGACTGGAATGACTCACTATTGCTACTTCACACTACTAAATAGTCTGATTTGCCTCTAGTGGCAATGCTGAGAAGTGTGCGTGAATGAATATCAAGCTTTACAGTTACCTTCCTGTGCATTTTCCAGAAGATATGTGTGCCTTGCGAAGCTGGGCCACACAACGTCACCACAGGTCCTTCAGCTCTTTCACTTCTCTCTGATGTCGGGCGCTGTGGCAGCTCTGCTGATGTGTGCGCTGCAGGCTTGGCCGCAGCACACAGGCACAACACCTGGGGCCCGATGACGCAGAGCACTTGGGGCCCGATGTCTAGAAGCACAGGAGTGGGGCCCCTGACCTGCGGGCCCCCCTTCTGTACTGCTGTTCACCGGGCCCCATACAGCAGTAAGGGAAGTAATGCCCTGATGGCGGCCCTGATCAAAGCAACCGATCACTTGCAAGGTCAGAGCTCTTTGATTTGTTTGATTTAAAAGAAAATGCTTTCCCCTACACCTTGGGCACTTGCAGTGGTGTTACAGAGGTCTCTAGGAGAAGAGACAATGGACTTTTATTATTATTATTATTATTATTATTGTTTATTTCTATAGCACCATTGATTCCATGGTGCTGTACATGAGAAGGGGTTACATACAAATTACAGGTATCACTTACAGTAAACAAACTAACAATGACAGACTGATACAGAGGGGAGAGGACCCTGCCCTTTCGGGCTTACATTCTACAGGATTGTGAGGCAGGAGACAGTAGGTCGAGGGGGTTGCAGCAGTTCCGGTGTTGGTTGAGGCAATATCTCCGGTAGTGGTGAGGAGGTAGCAGGGTCATTGCAGGCTGTAGGCTTTCCTGAAGAGGTGAGTTTTCAGGTTCCGTCTGAAGGATCCGAATGTGTTTGATAGTCGGACGTGTTGGGGCAAAGAATTCCAGAGGATGGGGGATATTCGGGAGAAGTCTTGGAGGCGGTTGGGTGAGGAGCGAATAAGTGTGGAGGAGAGAAGGATGTCTTGGGAGGATCGGAGATTACGTGAGGGAAGATATCGGGAGATTAGTTCAGAGATATAAGGAGGAGACAGATTTAGATGGCCTTGTAGGTCAGTATTAGTAATTTGAACTGGATACGCTGAGGGAATGGGAGCCAGTGAAGAGATTTGCAGAGGGGAGAAGCGGAGTAGTAGCAAGGAGAGAGGTGAATTAGTCGTGCAGCAGAGCTAAGTGTGGACTGGAGAGGTGCGAGGGTGTTAGCAGGGAGGCCAGAGAAAAGGGTGTTGCAGTAGTCGAGGCGGGAGATGATGAGGGCGTGCACAATCATTTTAGTAGATTGAGGGTTGAGGAAAGGACGGATTCTTGAAATATTTTTGAGCTGAAGGCGACAGGAGGTAGAAAGAGCTTGGATGTGCGGTTTGAAGGACAGGGCAGAGTCAAGGGTTACTCCGAGGCAGCGGACTTCTGGTACGGGGGAAAGCGTGATGTCGTTAATTGTGATAGATAGGTCAGGTAAGGAAGATCTGTGGGATGGGGGAAAGATTATGAGTTCAGATTTGTCCACATTGAGTTTGAGGAAGCGGGAGGAGAAGAAGGAGGATATGGCTGATAGACACTCTGGGATTCTGGATAGCAGAGAGGTGATGTCTGGGCCAGAGAGGTAGATCTGAGTGTCATCAGCGTAAAGGTGGTACTGGAATCCGTGGGACTTTATGAGTTGCCCCAGGCCAAGTGTATAGATTGAGAAGAGTAGGGGTCCTAGAACAGATCCTTGGGGGACTCCAACGGAGAGAGGGTGGGACGAGGAGGTAGTGTGTGAGTGGGAGACGCTGAATGTGCGGTTGGAAAGGTATGAGGAGATCCAGGATAGGGCGAGGTCTTTGACACCAAAGGAGGAAAGAATCTGTAGTAGAAGGCAGTGGTCAACTGTGTCAAAAGCAGGGGACAGGTCAAGAAGCAGGAGTATAGAGTATTGTCTGTTCGCTTTGGCTGTAAGTAGGTCATTAGTAATTTTGGTTAGGGCTGTCTCAGTGGAGTGATGGGGGCGGAAACCAGATTGTAGAGTGTCAAAGAGCAAGTTAGAAGAGAAGTGGTAGGAAAGCTCAGCGTGGACATGCAGCTCCAGGAGTTTGGAAGCGAATGGGAGCAGCGATATTGGGCGATAGCTGGACATAGCGGTTGGGTCGAGGGTTGGCTTTTTAAGAATAGGCGTGATTGTGGCATGCTTGAAAGCAGAAGGGAAGGTACCGGAAGTTAGTGATAGGTTGAAGAGGTGGGTTAGGGATGGGATAATAGTGGTGGTGAGGTTGGGGAGGAGGTGGGTTGGGATGGGGTCAAGTGCACAGGTTGTGAGGTGCGATTTGGAGAGAAGACAATTAGGCTCCCCTTCAGTTATGTTGGAGAGGGAGGTTATGGGGTTGGGGCATTGGTCTGGTATACAAAGTGGTTGAGGTGGTTGAACAATGAAGACTTGCCTTGTTTGGTCGATCTTATTTTTGAAGTGTGTGGCAAAGTCCTCAGCAGAGATGAGGGAGGTAGGAGGGGGAAGTGGTGGGCGGAGGAGGGAGTTAAAAGTTTTGAATAACTGTTTGGGGTTGTAGGATAGGGAAGATACGAGGGTTGTGAAGTAGGCCTGTTTAGCAGAGGTGAGGGCAGATTTGAAAGAGAGTGTTGCTTGTTTGAATGCAGTGAAGTCGTCTTGCGAATTTGTTTTTTTCCAACGCCGCTCTGTAATCCTGGACACTTGCCGGAGCTTTTTAGTGGTGTTATTGTGCCAAGGTTGTCTGTTGGTACGTCGCACTCTGCCATGAATGAGAGGGGCGACCGTGTCAATAGCCGATGTGAGAGTGGCATTGTAGAAAGCAGTGGCACTGTCTGTATCGTGGAGTGAGGATATTGATGCCAGTGAAAGAATAGAGTCAGAGAGTGTGTGGATGTCTAGGTGTGCAAGGTGTCTGCGGGGGTGCACGTGTTGCTGGACATGGGTGACAGGAGAGGAGGACAGGGATGAGAAAGTGAGTAGATGGTGGTCGGATAGAGGGAGAGGGGAGGTGGTGAAGTTAGATAGAGAGCAGAGGCGGGTGAAGACCAAGTCTAATGTATGACCATCCGTGTGGGTGGCTGAGGAGGACCACTGAGTAAGTCCAAAGGATGAAGTAGTAGACTTTTAGTATCTTCACTTGAGAACAACGTAGAGATACCTCTGCCCACACTCGTCGAGTGCAACCAGATACCATCAAATAGAGAGGAGATTCCAACGTCAGAGGCTGCTCTTCACCACCCTCATATAATGACTGTAGCCAACAAGATACCAGCTCTTGACAACAGTGCAGATATCCTGATCCTGCTCCTTAGAGACATCCTCCGACTGCACAAGGTCTGTCAGCAAATCGATGGACCGCATGATGCTCCATTTGCTCAACGCTTTGATCTAGGCTGGGTTATCATAGGCAACGTCTGTATAGATAAGATGAAGAGGCCTACAAAGATTTACTCATGTAAGACTCATGTCTTGCCAAATGGTCACAGTACATACTGTCAACCAGGCCCACACCACTACTGTGTGAAAGAAATGCTGAGTGACTGTACAGTCCCTGACAGAAGTTATGTCGCTTATCCATGTTATGTAAATCAAAGCTTATAACCTGACGTTAAATTCATCCATTGGTTTTATAAATTACTCTTTTGAAAGCTGAAACCCTCCCAAATTTGGTTTAGGTTAAGAAAATAAATTGGCATCAATGCTGAAATATTGATCATTTAATGAACATAGAATGGTCAGATTTTGGCAAGACAAAAGTTTTGTCGCCCATAGAAAGTAATGTGATATTCAAACAAATAATTATCTTAAAATACAAATATATGTTGCATAACATTGGTGAATGAAGTTGTGGTACTATTAGAGTCATATTTAATATTTTGTGTGACTTCCATGAGCTTGAAGGACTGCATCCATGCGGTTCAACAATGATTCATACAATTTATTAATGAAGTCATCAGGAATAGCAAAGAATGCAGTCTTACATGCCTCCCAGAGTTCATCTAGATTCCTTGGTTTTGTCTTCCAAGCTCCCTCTTTCAACCTACCCCAAACATGCTCAATGATATTCATGTCTGATGACTGGGCTGGCCAGTCATTGAGCACCATGATCTTTTTTGCCTGGAGGAACTTTGTTCCAGAGATGGATGGATGTGATGGAGCACCATCCTGCTGCAAAATTTGACCCCTTTTATGATTTGGAGTGTAAGAGGTAGCTAATACTTCTTGATATTTTAGGCTATTGATATTGCCTTCCACCTTGCAAATGTTTCGCACACCCCATACTGAATTTAACCCCAGACCATGATCTTTCCACCACCAAATTTAACTGTTTTCTGGGTGTATTTTGGATCCATGTGGGCTCCAGTAGGTCTCCTGCAGTATTTACGGCGGCTGTGGTGTAATTCTCTGAAGATTCATCAGAGAAATCCACCTTCTGCCACTTTTTCAGCGTCCATCTGTTTAGCAGGCTGTGGGACTTTGCAAATGCCACATAGTTTTTTACTTGCCTTTTGTTTAGTGCTGGCTTCTGGGCACTGAATCGACCATGGAGGCCATTTCAAGACAGAATCCTACAAACTGTTCTAGTTGACACAGGGACTTGAGGTGACCAGGCCTGTTGGAGCTCTGCTGCAGTGGAAGAGGGGCTTGCTTTGGATTTTCTTACAAACAAACGTTCCTCCTGAGCAGTTGTCTTGTGGGGTCTGCCAGACTTGGGCTTGTCAAACCCATCTCCAGTCTCTTAAAATTTTTTTTAATTCTTTGTACTTGACGCTGAGACACACCAAAGGTGCCAGCCACCTCTGCAGTGGATCTGGTCTTCAGCCTAATGATAATCAAGGATTTGGACGCAGGGTGGATTTTTGGCATGTTGTCAGAGCTCAAGCTGCAGTTCAAGTGAAGGTCTGGGGTGCTGGGTTTCTTTTTATACACACCCACTAATTAACCGATCATTTACTGAGCACTGGTGAGGATGTAAACTAGGATTGGGTGCATTATATGACCAGGTGAAAAAACTTTTGTCTTGCCAAAACCTGACCATTCTGTGTTCATGAAATGATCAATATTTCAGCATTGATGCCAATTTATTTTCTTAACCTAAACCAAATTTGGGAGGGTTTCAGCTATCAAAAGAGTAATTTATAAAACCAATGGATGAAATTAACGTCAGGTTATAAGCTTTGATTTTCATAACATAGATAAGCGACATAACTTCTGTCAGGGACTGTAAGCGGCAGCGAGAAACCCATGACAATATGAACATGTTCTTGTCCCGCGACGACAACCTCGGGTCGACGGTGTTTGATTCTACAAATGAAGATAACAAGTTGGCACCAGCAAGAGAGGACAAAGAATTCATTAAGGTCATGGACAAGGAATTCACCCAGGATGACTCCAACAACTGGACAGCACCCTTACCCTTTTGTTCTCCGAGGACAAGGTTGCCAAACAATCTGCAGCAAGCAACTGCAAGACTTGCATCTTTAAAACGCACTTTAAAGAAGAAACCAGGGATGGAAAAACATTTCATCGACTTCACGCAGAATATCTTTGATAGAGATCATGCGGAGCCTGCTCCACAACTAAAGGAAGGAGAAGAATGCTGGTATCTTCCATCCTTTAGTGTCTACCATCCTTGCAAACCCAATCAAATCAGAGTGGTGTTTGACTCCCGTGCTCAGTATGAAGGTATCTCTCTCAATAACCTGCTCCTCACCGGACCTAACCTGAACAACAGTCTCATAGGAGTACTGGTTCGCTTCAGACAAGAACCCGTTGCAGTAATGGCTGACATCCAACAAATGTTTCACTGTTTCATCGTGAGGAAATACAGTAGAAACTACCTCAGGTTCCTATGGCACAAGGACAATGACATCTGTATTGAGGTAATAGATTATCGGATGAAGGTACACGTCTTCGGCAACAGCCCCTCACCAGCTGTGGCAATCTATGGACTGAGATGGACAGCCCAACAAGGTGAGAGAGAGTATGGATCGGATGCTCGCCTATTTGTGGAAAAGAGCTTCTGCGTTGATGACGGACTTAAGTCTTTGCCCAGAAGTGAAGGAGCAATTGATCTGCTGTCCAGAACACAGGAAATGCTGTCTGCAGCAAACCTCAGACTGCACAAGATTATCTCCAACAATCAGGAAGTAATGAAAGCATTCCCATCTGAAGACCATGCAACAAGACTGCGGAGACCAGTTTTGTCGTCTGAGGTGCATTCCCCCCTCCCGCTAGACCCCCCAATAAAAACTAAACAAGCCAGGGATGGGTTGAACAGGTCGGTCACAGTTTATTAATTAAATTACACCAAGCGGGGAGGGGCAAATTATGTTGCGCAACTGGCTCAGTCGCTGCAGGCCCCGTCTGTGATAGACATGCAAGCCGGCCAATGTGGGTTTCGAACCCTTGCCCCTCCTGGCATTTCCTCCACAGAGGATCCTGTGTATGACCTACACAGGACTCCAACCCCCACCCATCAGCCTTAGGGCCTGTTCAACCTTGTCCTGCAAGCCAGACAAAAATATATCGAGCCCGACCTCCGTAAGATGGACTCCATCCGGCCTTAAGAGTCCTGAGCAGCCTCCTTCCAATTGGTAATGTCGTACTACAACGCCAAAACCTCCTTTCATGATCTTGGCCATCCTTGCATTGACCTTTCTCCTTGATCTTTCAACGGCCTTTGGTTTGTTCGCTCCCTTCCATACCGCTCGCGGAACTATCTCCGACCATACCAAAACCATGTGTGGGAAAAGATACGTAAGTCGCTCTATGTCCGTAGCCATTACCGTGCAAAGCTCAGCACTTTTTCTTGTGCACAGGTCATTACCACCGGCGTGCAATACCAATATCACCGGCCCTTTTGCCTTTATAGTGATGCTCTGCACCTCTGGGAACATTTGTTGCCATTTTAGACCTCTGACTCCTCTCCAATTGACCTTTAGCCCTGGCAAGCCCAGGCTTAGACCTCCTGGCCGCAGTTTGGCCCTTTTCCTCGCCCAGAAGACGTACGAGTGTCCTACTAATCACACCGTGGGCTTACAAACTCCTGTGAACAGTAAGATGTGTTAATAGAGCAAGTCTGGTCTTACATACCTGGCGAAGCATAAGGATTTCCAGTAACCCATCCTCTGCACCTCTTCTTCTGATACTCCTGCTCTGGTTCCTTCAGTGGTGGCTCCTATTCGAAAGGAATGTGTACCGTATTCTGCTGGGTTAGCGCCTGCTTTTTGAAGGCACCATTTAAAAATTGCACTGAACTGGTACTTGGTAAGGGGGACTCGTCCGTGTGTGCGATGAAGAATCTGCTTCCCTGTCTTAGGCATGCATAGCGCTTGACTCCTGTGAACAGTATGATGTGTTAATAGAGCAAGTCTGGTCTTACATACCTGGCGAAGCATAAGGATTTCCAGCAACCCATCCTCTGCACCTCTTCTTCTGATACTCCTGCTCTGGTTCCTTCAGTGGTGGCTCCTATTCGAAAGGAATATGTACCGTATTGTGTCGACCCGCCACCACAATTGTGGGTTACCAGGGCAATGGGGTACTCAGAGCCGAGCCCATGGAAGTCTATGGGGTTTGTCACAGGTAGCGGTGGCTCGGTCTGTGGCCCTGGCGGTCTGGCGTATGTTGGGGGAATATTTACAGGGGATAGATATATTTACAGTTCGTGACGCCACCTGTAGTCTCTGGTAATTTGTACCAGCGCTGCTGTAGATCTCTGAGGGGATGGTGAGGCAGCTAGATGTCGGGTCCCCTACAGGTGGGACTCTTCCCTCAGGTCGGTAGTTAAAGCAGGGTTGTGCAGGCATGCAAGTAAATAACTCAGTCTCACACGGTCAGCGTCTTTCCATACCTTTACTTGTAAGATGGTAAGGCAGGTCCCAGGGAGGCTGATGGGGTTGATGGAGGATGAGCTTTGAGGCAACGGCTAAGCAAGTTAGGGGCCTCCTTTACTGTCCAATGTTGATGAGTCCAACCAGCCTGAAGCGTAGTTCCCTCTATAACTCCAGCTATTCCAAAGCTGTTCTGCCCGGTCAGTTTTTGTGGTCGGAGCCTTCCTGTGAGAGAGCTGAGTTCCTATTCTTGCTGATCAGGCTCAAGGTTCTCACTCTCCCTGACCCCAGATACGTACTGACTCTTCAGGGATGCTTGCCACGACCTAAGGTCCGATAAGCCTCTGGTTTTCTTACCACTAAGCGTGAAGCTTTAGTGATCCTTCGGTCCCCAGTGACCGGTAACAATGTGCAGGACTTCTCCAATCCAAAAGCACTTTTTAAGTATTCCTTCCACTTTGCCCTTCGATTTGCTCGACTCTTAATAGATATCTCAGTCTGTCTTCCAGTGGGGCACAGCTCTGACTAGGCTGAGGTGAACTAGGCCACCTGTACTAGCCTCCACTTTCTGAACTGCTAACAGGCTCAGACTGAACACGTCTGCTCTGTCCGAGGACAGGAATCTGACTGAATGAATCACTCCCCTCCACACCCCTGCTGGGTGTGTCCGAAGTGTACGTGATGTTATGAAGAGCCCTTAACTGTTACCTCTCCACTCATCCTCCTGGTATTGTGTACCAGGGCTACACATTCCCCCATGGTAAACGACAGCACTCCCGGGCTGTAAAATACAAAGAGACATTTTGTTTATGCATGAAAACATCAACATTAAACATTAATTCGTCCCATCCGGGAGGTGAGGATGTCTTGAACGTTGCGAACAACACATTATATATAGAAAAATACAAAAGTATTAAGGCATCAAAACATTCAATAAATACTCAGTATTCTTGTGAAGGACCCGCACCAAACCTTCAACGTGGGTCCTGGGTGGGCTGCAGGACATCCAAATGCAGACCTCACTCAGTGCCACACCACACGGGTTTTCTGTTCAGAGGTAAGTCAAGGCTTCATGTGAAACCATTAAAAGGCACCTTAGTGCAACTATTTACAGGATACAGTTTTTGGGCTGGCTCAGTCCTCAGCCTCTGAGTCCATTATAAGACATAATAGGGAAAAACACATATATATATATAGACTTTTTACAGTATTCACATTAATTCGTTATAATTACTGCTGGTATCGAATGGGTAACTTTCCTTTTGTGATTCGCTCTGATCTACGTGGAGTAGCCTCAGGTATATTAAGTTGCGATCTGTCTGCACTGCGTAACGGCAAACTATAGAACTGCCTCAATCTTTCTATGGATCTGGCAAGGTACTGATGGCTGGGCGGTGTGAGTCAGCTTCACCAGGGGATCCCATAGTATGGGGCGCTGCTTCAGATGATCCTTCTTGAGATTCCATAGGTTGAGGTGTTGCTGGGATGGGTAACTCCTGAACGGGCTCGACTGGCACCACGGGCACAACTGGAGGTAAAACTTCCTCTTGTGGCTGATAAAACTGCAACACCGGAACGATTACAGCATCTCCCAGTCTAGGCCAATCCGCAGGAAAATCTCCCAGATCGGTGTGTATGACCTCTTCTTTCCTTTCTTTTTGATTGATGACAGGGTTCTTGTCACAACATTTTAAGGGTTCTGGACACAATTTCAAATGGTCTCTGGACACAGTGGTTATTGTTCTTCCTCCGTCCTTACTGATGATACAAACTTTTCTGTTGTCATATTTAGAATCTTGTACAACGTAGGGTTCTTGCTCCCACTGGTTATCCAATTTGTGCATCTTCCTTTTTCTTTTTAATACTACCTCTCCAGGCATCAAAGGCTTGGCAGGAGCATTTCTGTTGTAAACATCTTCCTGTTTTCCCCGTGCCTTGTTGAGACTTTCCTCCACGCAGACTTGCACTCTTCTGTATTGCTCTTGCCGATTGATGTCCCAGTTTTCAACGGCGTCGTCTGCCTCCGGTTCTACCACTCCAAGTTCTAGATCCATTGGTAGTTTTCCAGGCCTTGCTCTCATAAGATAAGCTGGAGTGCAGTTAGTTGAACTTACAGGTATATGGTTATACAAGTCAACCAAATCAGGTAGTAAATCCGGCCATCGATTCCTGTCTTCCAACGGTATGGATCTCAACAAGTCAAGGACAATATGGTTCATTTTTTCGCAAAGACCGTTGGTTTGAGGGTGATATGGTGTTGTTCTAATTTTCTTGCACCCGTACATGTGACAGAATTCCTTGAATAAATCAGCTTCGAAAGCAGGTCCCTGATCGGTTAATACTTGCTCCGGATACCCATGCGGTCTGCAGAAGCTTGCTTGAAAGGTTTTCGCTGCCGTCACTGCGGTCTGGTCCTTAACTGGAACAACCACCAGAAATCTGGAGTAATGGTCCACCATGGTCAGGGCGTATGAGTATCCAGATCTACTTGGCGACAATTTGACGTGGTCCAGGGCCACAATCTCCAGTGGACGAGTCGTCCGGATAGGTTGCAGGGGTGCCTTCTGACTACCGTAGTCCTTTCTTCTGAGACCACAGGGTCCACAGTTCCGACACCACCTCTCGACGGAGCTGCGCATCCCTACCCAGTAGAACCGGCATCTCAACAGGGTCTCCAGCTTTCTCCAGCCAAAGTGTCCTGCTTGATCGTGGTACGCTTCCAACACCATTGGGACGTCTGCCTTGGGGACCACTATTTGCCAGACCATCTCATGGGTTCTGGGGTTGACGTATCTCCTGCACAACTTCTCACAGTATAGGAACAACCTGCTTTTCTCGTTCCACAGGAGCTTTGCTGACATAGGTGCATCCTTTTCCAAGGAGGAACCTTCCTGTTTTAACAACTCCTTGATGCGGCTGACCACTGGATCGCTGTCCTGAGTCTCTTTCCAACTGTGATGGGGTAAAGGATTTAATGTTGCACCATACTGCTTTCTGTTGACTCGATGCTCGTGGACTACCCCATTTCGATGGAACGCAGGTAGCTCAATTTCTTCCAGGTCGTCCGATTCTTCTTCCGTATCAGAGTCATGCGGCATTCGGGACAATGCGTCAGCATTAGCATTCTTTCGACCTGCCCGGTACTTGATAGTAAACTGGTAATTGGACAACCGAGCCATCCAACGCTGCTCCATGGCGCCCAGCTTGGCGGTTTCCAGGTGCGTTAATGGGTTGTTGTCTGTGTACGCCGTGAACTTATTGGAGGCCAGATAGTGCTTAAATCTTTCCGTAATGGCCCAGACCAGCGCCAGAAACTCCAGCTTGAAGCTGCTATAATTTTCCGGATTCCTTTCAGTTGGCCTGAGTTTTCTGCTGGCATATGCGATGACTTTTTCTTGGCCATTCTGCTTCTGACTGAGAACTGCTCCCAAACCTTCATTACTGGCGTCGGTGTACAGCAGGAACGGTTGGCTGTAATCAGGATACGTCAAGATCTCATCACCCGTAAGGATCTCTTTCATCTTTTGGAATGCTTCAGCCTGTTCTTTACCCCAGTTAAAGGGAGGTTTTCTGCTCTTTAAGGATTGTCCTACCAGGAGGTCCTGTAAAGGAGCTGCCTTCTTCGTGTAATCTTTCACGAACCTCCTGTAGTAACCCGTTAGTCCCAGGAACTGTCGCACTTCCTTAAGGTTTTTCGGCTCCGGCCACTTCTGGATGGCAGAGACTTTCTCTGGGTCCGGCGCTACTCCTTCCGAACTGACGATGTGCCCCAAGTATTGTACCTTCTGTTTGAGTAGATGGCATTTTGAGGGTTTCAACTTCATCCCGTACCTGGACAGGGACTCGAATACTTCTGCCAGGTGCTTCAGATGGTCCTCATATGTCTTGGAATACACGATAACGTCATCTAGGTATAGCAGCACGGTTTCAAAATTGAGATGTCCCAGACAATTTTCCATCACTCTCTGAAATGTTCCTGGGGCACTGCTGAGCCCAAACGGCATTCTGTCGAACTCACAGAGCCCCATTGGGGTGGTGAAAGCCGTTTTCTCACGATCCTCCTCAGCCACAGCCACTTGCCAGTAACCACTAGTCAGATCAAGGGTAGAAAAGTAGTTAGCCGTTTTCAGAGCAGCTAATGATTCCTCTATACGTGGTAACGGGTATGCATCCTTGTGTGTTATGCGGTTCACCTGCCTGTAATCCACACACATTCTCATACTACCATCTTTCTTTTTAACCAGAACTAGAGGGGCTGCCCAAGGGCTACAACTATCTCTTATCACCCCGGCTTTCTTCATATCATTCAACATTTCTTTAGCCTTCTGATAATGAGCTGGAGGTATGGGCCTATACCGCTCTTTGATGGGAGGATGACTGCCTGTAGGGATATGATGTTGTACTCCCTTAATTATCCCAAAATCAAGTGGATTTTTGCTAAACACTTGGGCGTACTCTTGCACCACCCGTAATACCCCTTGCTTCTGGTGAGCGGGAGTGGTGTCCGTCCCAACATGGAGTTGCTGACACCACTCCGCCACCTGAGTTGCTGGGTCATTGTCCTCCGCTATTTGACAGGAGTCTAAGGACTCAGCCGGGAGAATAGAATTATTATCAACAGCATGTAGTTTAGCAATGGTTGCATAACGGGGTAAGTTTACCTCATCATCTCCCCAATTGAGAAGCCGTACCGGTACTCTTCCATTCACCACTTCTACTACTCCTCTAGCAGTCATAAGTGTAGGTCTATGTTCTGAATGGTGGGGTTCTACTACAGCTTGGTAATTTTGTCCTCTCAGACCTATGGCCGCCCTGCACCAAATGATCATTTCACTCATTGGGGGTATCACAATAGGATCCGAGTCAGTGACCCGTACATTACCAATTTCGCCGTCTGTAAGCTTCGCTTGCTGTTGACACACCAGGGCCCGGATCTCTCTTTGGATTACTCCTTTCTGCCTTGGTCGGGCAATCTCAGCGAGCTGTTGGAGCAAGAACACAACTTCTCCCAAACAATTACCGATAATGTTAGTACCCAAAATTATATTTAAACCGTTCTCCTCATTTACAGTCTTTACTACCAGAAGCCCCTGGTCTTTCAACTCCTCTCTGCCCACCTTTACATCTACACATTTTGTTCCGAGTACTTCTACAGGAAGACCATTAGAAGCATACACGGTAAAGTCAAGGCTCGGAGGTTTAAGACTGTCCATTGACCAGTACCTGGTATATAGGGCATCAGGTATTAGGGTCACCTGCGACCCAGTGTCTAACAATGCTGGAACAGCAATACCATCTAGAATAATAGACAGGTAGGGTCGCCCGCCCACATACCTGCGGCTCCAGTCTAGGGGGCCTGACGGGTATTCTCCTGGGTGTTGGCCCTTGGACCCAGGTTCTGCCCGTTTAAAGGACACTGTGGAGACATATGACCTTTCCGGTTGCATCGATAACAGATGATCTCTCGACGAGGAGGGTGTTGATCAGAGGTCGCTCCTGGGGGTGGCGTTGTCCTCCTCCGGGGGGGCGACGTCTTCTTTCTTCTCCGGTGCATCCACGGGACGTCTTCTGGGCAGTCAGCTAACAAGATCTTTCCTTCCTCCTCTTTCCGCAGCTGCAGGGCACTCATTACAGCAGCCAGATTTTTAGTCAGCTGGCGCACCTCTGAGCGCAGACAGTCCAATTCACTAGGAGGTGTCACCTGCGCTTTGGCTTCAGCCACTAGCGGGAAAAGGGGGTTACTGCCGGTTCCAGAGTGACTTCAGCCTGATGATGTTGGGTTGCCACCTCGGGTTTGCCCAGGGGCCGCAGCCCTTTTATTGCCATGTCCTTTAGGGCATCAAAGGTAGCATCCGGATGGTCTAAGGACCACCAGTTTACAGTTCTGCGTTCCTCTTGGGATCTCAATCCCTGTATAAATTGTTCTTTCAGCATTTTATTCTCGTCGATAGCATTTAAATTGTTAATTTGCTTGAGGGCTCTCAGGGCTCCCTGTAGTCGGCAAGCGTAGTCCCGGATGCTGTCACCTGGCTGTTGTGAACAGTGATAGAAGGCCATCCGGAGATCCGTTTCTGTGCGGTCTTCAAATATGGCATGCAGCTTAAGGAAGATCGCAGGTACCGACTCCTGATCAACGGTATCCCAAGTCTCCACTTCCCTCTCAGCAGCGCCAGTTAGCTGCCCTATTAGCACAGCAGCTTTTTGTCTCTCAGGCATGGAGTACATTTCTAGGATGCTGCATAACTTCCGCTTGAAGCCTGCTAATGTGCCTGGCTCACCGCTGTACTGGGGAAGCCATTTCGCCCCAGGCATATATGGGAGCGTTAGTGGCATGATCGGGACTACCGGACTGGGTGCAGGACCTGCGCCCCCATCTGGCGCTACAATACCAGACGGTGCGGGATTGGGGACTCCGGCTGGGGCCGCACTGTCAGCCGGTTGTTGTGACATCTTAGCGCCCCCTTGGTTAAACGGAGCCTACCGGTTTCAGACGCTGCTACTTCACAGGCACAGCAGTGGGAACAGGACCTTCGTCGCAGGCGCTCTGATGTCAGAGCGTTCACTTCCTGTTGCAGGACCTGCCGCTGAGTCAGAGCCGGGGGCGTGTCCAAGACTTTGCGCGCTCTTTCAGGTACGCCCACCTTCTTCTCCAGCGCCTTAGGGCGCGAATCTGGTGGCAAATATGGCGGTATTTGGCGCCAAACAACAGCAACAGTCTTTTTCGCCAAAACACTCCACAGGCACACAGGGCTCGCAATGCTGCAAGTTTCGTATCCTGTTCGTGACGCCAAAGTTTTGTGTCGACCCGCCACCACAATTGTGGGTTACCAGGGCAATGGGGTACTCAGAGCCGAGCCCATGGAAGTCTATGGGGTTTGTCACAGGTAGCGGTGGCTCGGTCTGTGGCCCTGGCGGTCTGGCGTATGTTGGGGGAATATTTACAGGGGATAGATATATTTACAGTTCGTGACGCCACCTGTAGTCTCTGGTAATTTGTACCAGCGCTGCTGTAGATCTCTGAGGGGATGGTGAGGCAGCTAGATGTCGGGTCCCCTACAGGTGGGACTCTTCCCTCAGGTCGGTAGTTAAAGCAGGGTTGTGCAGGCATGCAAGTAAATAACTCAGTCTCACACGGTCAGCGTCTTTCCATACCTTTACTTGTAAGATGGTAAGGCAGGTCCCAGGGAGGCTGATGGGGTTGATGGAGGATGAGCTTTGAGGCAACGGCTAAGCAAGTTAGGGGCCTCCTTTACTGTCCAATGTTGATGAGTCCAACCAGCCTGAAGCGTAGTTCCCTCTATAACTCCAGCTATTCCAAAGCTGTTCTGCCCGGTCAGTTTTTGTGGTCGGAGCCTTCCTGTGAGAGAGCTGAGTTCCTATTCTTGCTGATCAGGCTCAAGGTTCTCACTCTCCCTGACCCCAGATACGTACTGACTCTTCAGGGATGCTTGCCACGACCTAAGGTCCGATAAGCCTCTGGTTTTCTTACCACTAAGCGTGAAGCTTTAGTGATCCTTCGGTCCCCAGTGACCGGTAACAATGTGCAGGACTTCTCCAATCCAAAAGCACTTTTTAAGTATTCCTTCCACTTTGCCCTTCGATTTGCTCGACTCTTAATAGATATCTCAGTCTGTCTTCCAGTGGGGCACAGCTCTGACTAGGCTGAGGTGAACTAGGCCACCTGTACTAGCCTCCACTTTCTGAACTGCTAACAGGCTCAGACTGAACACGTCTGCTCTGTCCGAGGACAGGAATCTGACTGAATGAATCACTCCCCTCCACACCCCTGCTGGGTGTGTCCGAAGTGTACGTGATGTTATGAAGAGCCCTTAACTGTTACCTCTCCACTCATCCTCCTGGTATTGTGTACCAGGGCTACACAGTATTCTGCTGGGTTAGCGCCTGCTTTTTGAAGGCACCGTTTAAAAATTGCACTGAACTGGTACTTGGTAAGGGGACCCGTCCGTGTGTGCGATGAAGAATCTGCTTCCCTGTCTTAGGCATGCATAGCGCTTGACTACTTTTATCGGGCATATGGGGCCATCCGATGACTTCACTAGGACCCACAAGCCTCTGCCGGAGGGATCGCATTTGTATTTACGCACTCTGATGCGCAGAGCGTCGCTGCATATCACTAAATCATCGCTGATTTTGACCGGGGCACTAGCTCGCTAATGCGAAGTGCCCCAAAAAACGCAACAGCGAAAGCTGCTGACAGCAGGGCAGCTTCGAATTGCGACTTGCACACCGATGAGGAAATTGCTATAATATCGCGCAGCAGGCTCAGTGAGATAAGACGACGACACTCCTGGCTAGGTTGAAGTCTTATCCAGCCTTTAATGGCCTGTTTAATGAAAAAATATTTGGTGACGTCCACCCAACCCATTAGCTGGAAAAAGAACGCTAAGCCTGATAAATTGTGTTGCGCCGATGTACCCGACATGCCTCTTAGTTTAAGCCGATTTAAAAATTCTACCAACACCTCGCATCTCGCGCGGTCACATCTGTCGACTGGCTTACCCCAAATTAATGAGCACCACTCTCCCCACGCCTTACCGTAGACTTGCCAGGTAGCCGGTGTAACCGAAGCACGGATCAGAGGCATCGATGATTGGCCACCATGTCCCAAAGGGATGCAGGACACCGGGTGCCCAATGGCTGTGCCATGGGGAGAAGAAGTCTGAAATGCAGCCAATCGGAAAACAGCGGAGAGTTAACCAGTTTATCATCTACATCCGACGTTACCCGGCCCCCGGCTCGACACCAAATGCTATGCTGTAGGCATAGAAGTGCAAGGCGGCGCAAGAGAGCGAGTAGAGGAGGCGAAGAGGAAGACATGCTGTTGAGGCTTTTTGCCGTCCGCGGGTATTTGGTTAAAAATCTAATGTTCATGTTTTCTAACTGGGTACCCCAGAGCTCGACTGCAGCCACTAATGCGAAAATCTCTATCAGTGCTGGATCGCGTCCCCAGCCTGCTGAGGCCCATGACTCAGGCCAATTACCTTTGCACCACTGGTTATTGTACGTTGATGCGAAACTGGCAGTACAGTTTCCCTCCGCCTCTAGGCCTATTTCTTTGTTTGATGCCTCGGGTGCCATGACGCAGGTATGGCCATTGTAAGATTTAAGGAATGTCCTCCAGACTAGTAGGTCTGCCTTCAAAGTTCGAGTGACTCTAATTCTATGGCCAGGCGGAGTAGCACCTTTTGTTGCCAGAGATAACCGGCGAGAGAAGGCTCTGCCGACCGGCATTACGCGGCAGGCGAAATTGAGCAAACCCAGCAGGGACTGCAGCTGTTGAAGTGTCACTTTTTTAATCTCGCCAAAACTTTCCACCATTCGCAACGTTTTTTCCACTTTATCGGCTGGCAGGCGAAAAACCATCCCGTTAGTGTCTATTTCGATGCCCAAAAAGAGGAGAATGTTACAGGGGCCTGTTGTTTTTTCGGGTGATAAGGGTACTCTGAACTTGCTAAAAATAAACTTAAATTTTTGGATAACTCACCGCAGTCTGGTGCAGGCCGTGCGTCTCTCTGGGGTAGAGGAACTCCGGCTCTCGCTGTAGAGCTGGCTCGCTTGTGATCGGAGGCCCAGGGAGCCGAGGATTGGACTACCCTGCCGCTAGCTGGTGATGATGCCCGTGGCAAGGCTAGAGCGACTTCTGGGAATCTGGCTTCTGTTGTCGGGTTGGGACGGTGCTGGCTGGTGGGTCGTGGGTGCGCGGATGGATCTCCAACGCGGCTGGCAGCCAGGGATGGTGCACGTGACGGCCGATGCCTATCGGGTGCCTGAAACTGATCGGCTCCCTCAGAGGGTGGAGCCTCAGCATACTTGTGGCTGATAAACCAGCCGTAGGGGGCTCTGCGTGGTGTCGAACGCTCTCTGGCAGATGAGCAGTGTGGTCAACGTCCTCTGGTGGAGGCGTGACAGAATCTGCTGCAACTCACGGATGCGTCGGACCAATCTGAACAGAACGGGGAACCCCATCTGGCGGACCGGGACCTATAGTGGCTGCTACGTGTGCTGCGTCTGTGGTGGTAGCGGTGGCTGCGGGGACTGTGGGAATGGCGGTTGGACTCTGTGGAGGAAGCTGGGGAGGGTCTGTGGCGTCTCTACGCCTTTGACCGCTGTGGCTAGGGGTGTGCTGGGGGCGCGTAGCTCCTGTACATTGAGGTGAGCATGCTGCCTGAGGTCCGTGAAAGCGGGTGCATTACGGGGTGTTGAGGAAGAGGGCAATATAAAGAGGGGGGACGCGTTGCGTGTGATTGACATTTCGCCGTGAATGGGTGTGGGTTTGCTGCATGCTTGTTTCTGTGTCATTGGGGGTGTATAGTGTGTGGTTAACATGTTGGTATTGCATGTGTTAATGTGTATTGGTGTGCTAGTGTGGCATGGTGCATTATACTGTTCTTGATGCAGAGCGCGCTGCTCCGTATGGTTGGGCGGAACAGCGCGCTCTGCAGCAGCATACAGTGCTCTTGAACCGGTCCCGCTGTCTCCCCTAGTGGGCGGCATCCGTGCGCCCACTGGGGAGGCGAGGCGTGTTTGTTGTATGTCTTCCCGCCATGCTTTTGATCGGGCGGGCGGTTCTTGCCGGGCACGCCCCTCATGACAGGCAGCGGTGGGTGTGGTTTGGAGTATGGGCGGGATTTGACCGGGAATGCCACCGGGGGATTATTTCTGGCCCATTTGGCCATGCGCGTGGCCGCACGGGGTTGCACGGCGAGGCGAGAGGAGGCTGCGAGGCTCGCAACCCCCCGGTGCTTGATGGCAGAGCCTGATGCTGTGGGCTTGTCACTACTTGGTGATGTTCCGCACCCCCGCGTGACGTCGGGAGGTGGAGCCAGTGGGGGTAGAGCCAGTGGTTGCGACCTGGCCAGGGACGCCGGAGCCCCTCTTGCTGATGGTGAGGTAGTCGGCAGGAGTGAGGGTGTGGGCAGAGTGGCGAGGGGAGCAGAGGCTGCAGGGCTCTGGTGCGATGCCGTCCGGGGCAGGGGCCTGGATGGAGCGGCACTTCTCGGGACCCGAGGCAGGCGCGATACAGCTGCATATGGAACACGTCGTACCGCTCCGCCACCATCGATGGGCAGATGCCCCAGGGGCTTAGAGAAACACATGGAGTGTCTGCCTGAATGGGACACCGCAGCGCCACGACTGGAGCAGGTACCAGGCAAGGATGCAGGAGGTTGGTTCGCTGTGGGAGCCGGCCGCGGGGGTCAACGTGTCTTGCCGGCCCGGGATCTGTCTTGGTAGTTGGCAGGGAGGACGCTTCGAGGCCTGGGGTGCGGGGTTCGATTCGAGGGGGAGGACAGGTGGATGCCCCGGGATGCGAGGAGCTGGGCTCTAAGGGAGCGGCAGGCAGGGAGCCGGATTTTATAGGGGATTCTTGTAAAGAGGCGACCCCAGGGCCAGAGGGGCTGGGGCCTAAGATTCCGGGAGATGAGGGGTCCCAAGCAGCCTCATGGGGTGCCGGGGAGCCGCTGGAGGGGCCAGAGAGGGCACAGGGAGGTGAGCTCTGAGGCTGGCTACAAGGGCTTGCACCCATGGCTCACCTTCCTGTGCTGCTCTCCACCGTAGGGCCTCAATCAAGGGATCAGACATGGTAGAAGGAGGAGATCCGGTGGTCCGCGCACAACAGCTACCAGGGGTCAGCCGAAGAGAAAGAGGAAGCACTGACGCCTGGTACCTGGATTTAACCCCGTGGATGTGGCTGTCCGCCCCTTCCTCTTTCACCATTGGTCATTCGGGGGTCCCAGCAGAGCATCACCTGGAGGGTATAGTGGGAGGGGGGAATTCTGGCACTGTAATATGACCCTCTAGCTAAATCTATGGGGGCTACACAGTCAGAGGCACGTTCCTTAGTCAGTGCCGTGCCTGCCAGCCTGAAGGACCTTGATCTGGGTTCTGATCTTCCCATGCAATGTAGTCTTGGTCTGTTGTGGGACATTAAACAGGACATGTTCACATTCCAGGTATCGGCCTGCGATAAGCCTTTCACCAAACGAGGAGTCTTATCCGTGGTCAACAGCATTAACGATCCCCTTGGATTTATAGCACCCATCACTATCCAAGGCACGATACTGTTGAGACAGTTAACTGCCGAAAACACAGATTGGGACACTCTGCTACCATCCCAGAAACAACAAGGGTGGGAAACCTGGAAGAAATCTTTAAAGATCTTAGAACATCTTCAAGTCCCACGTTGTTATTCCTTAACGTCCCTTTCAACTGTCGTCCGAAAAGAGGTCCACATATCTTCTGATGCATCTACAGAGGCTATAGCTGCAGTGGCCTATCTGAAAGCTTCAGAATCCAGCAACAGGGTACATTGTGGGTTTATCCTGGGTAAGGCAAAACTAACTCCGAAAACCGCACATTCCATACCAAGGCTCGAACTCTGCGCTGCCGTGCTGGCAGTAGAAATGGCAGAAGTTGTAAGGGACTAATTGGACGTTGCTATTGACTCATTTATATTCTACACAGACAGTAGAGTGGTGCTTGGTTACATATACAATCAAACAAAACAATTCTAATTCTAGGGTAGAACGAATCAGAGCATTTTCTACTCCTGAGCAGTGGCATCACATCCCCACTGATCTGAATCCGGCCGACAGAGGAACAAAACTTACAGCTGCATCTAAGCTCAATGACAACACGTTGCTGTCGCCTCCAAGTTTCCTGTACAAAGACCCTTGTTCAAAGGACATCAGCAACACTTATGAGCTGGTAGAACCAGAATCTGACAAGGAAATCAGACCAACCATCTCTACTCACTACACTTCTGTGATACCAAAACCAAAGCTAAGGTCTCATCGGTTTGAATGCTTCTCAAGCTGGTCATCCGCCGTGCGTGCCGTAGCTCGTCTTCTTCACATCGCTCATTGTTTTAGCAGCAACAAATCATCAGAGTGCCGTGGTTGGCACATGTGTAAGGGAACCCTACTGTTGCCAACATTGAACATGCAGAACAGATCATCATCGGGTGTGTCCAACAAGAAGATTATTGTCACGAAATTGTCAGCATCACACGAGGTACCAGCTTATCCAAAAATGGCACATTACTTGAATTGAATCCAGTGATCGATCATCATAAACTACTAAGAGCAGGTGGTAGTGTACGGAAATTCAAATTATGCAGTAAGGAGCAGAATCCAATCATCATTCCGGATCGACATCACATGGCTACTCTATTGGTTCACCACTATCATGAACGAGTGCAACATCAAGGAAGACAGCTCACCGAAGGTGCCATTCGATCAGCCGGTTTATGGATCGTGGGAATGAAGAGATGTGTCTCCTCCGTGCTTCACAGATGTGTTAAGTGCCAAAAGTTGAGAGGGAAGCACCAACATCAGCAGATGGCAAATCTTCCAGTTGATCGGTTAAGTACAAACCAGCCATTCTCATATGTCTGGGTAGACGTTTTTGGCCCATGTTCGGTTATTACGAGAAGGACCCGTGGCGGAGCCGCAAGCAGTAAATGATGGGCCATGCTGTTTACCTGTCTTAGCATCCGTGCAGTTCATATTGAGGTGATCGAGTCTATGGACTCTTCTAGCTTCATCAACGCTCTCAGAAGGTTCTTTTCCATCCGGGGACCAGCTAAACAACTCAGGTCTGACTGCGGCACTAATTTCATAGGAGCCTGCAGAGAACTTCAGCTTGATAATTTCTTAACCGATAATGGGTGCGTTTGGGTGTTCAACCCTCCACATTCATCGCATACGGGAGGATCTTGGGAGCGCATGATTGGAATAGCACGAAGAATTCTGGACCACAAGCTGCCACTCACCCACGAAGTCTTGGTCACCTTCCTCGCGGAAGTGTCTGCAATAATAAATGCCAGACCGCTGGTGCCGGTATCGTCGGACCCTGATGCCCAATGATCCTTACACCAGAAACTCTTCTTACACAGAAAATTGGAACCACCACAATTCCTCCTGGAAATTTCAACCATAATGACATGTACAGACATCAGTGGAAGCAGGTACAACACCTGTCTAATGTCTTTTGGCACCGTTGGAAGACCGAATACCTGCATCTGCTCCAGAGCCGTCACAAATGGCAGACAGCAAAACCTAACCTCCGAGAAGGAGACCTTGTCCTCCTAAAAGGCAAAGAAGCTCATCGCAATGACTGGCCAATGGGTCTTATCACCAAGGCTATGCCCAGTGAGGATGGAAAGACCCAAAAGGTGGAAGTCAAGGTAACAAAAGGTGGTTCACCATGAGTTTTCCTTCGCCCAGTCACCGAACTTGTACTGCTTCTACCAAAGGAGGACATTGCAGGAAAGATATTTCTACTGGACACATCTCACGACGGAGAGTGTACCGTCATACAACTTGAACTTTCACCTTTGGATTGCTTGGTGGAAGTGTTTGCATGTTGCGGCTTCCCCAATCTGAAGATAGGTTCTCCTATTGACTTGGACTATCCAACCTTTGAGGACTTCACGTCAGCAACCAAGAATTAGACTTACAACTGTTACAGTTTATTTTCTCATGTTGTGTTTTCTTTCTTGTCTTCCAGGTTTCTAGGACGTCGTTGAACATCATCGTAACACTTCGTGTCAAGTTGGATCATCATGAAATCTAAAGATTTCAGACGGGGAGTGTCATGTCCCTTGATTTAGAATCATACAGACTGTATTGTATTTAATTATATTATTGTTATTATTGCTGTGTATAGATCTGTCACTTTTAGAGGTTGTCTCCTCCCCCATTGCATGTGACTATCATTTCTGTAATCCCTCCCTTCTTCTCCATCTTGGAGACACATGTTTTATACAGCTCTATATAAGGAAAGTCTCTTTTTACCTACTGTAACTGTGCATTATGCAAGGATTCAGCTGAGAATAAACCTTCTACTGGACTCTTCAAACGTGCTATTTCCAGTCAAGTTAACTTACTGCGGACATCACTAAATGTGAGTAATGGTAAACAGACGCCATGGAATGGCAGTCTAAGCGCCCAACACTTGCAGTTTAGCCATGGAGGCAGAATAGGCACCAATGTGAGTACTGGACACAAAGCTTTGCCTATAATAATAGATGGCATACCATTTGGTCTTTAGGGTAAAACTGAATTTCCAGGACCCTTCAAAGCTTCTAGAGACATTGAGCAAACAAGAAAATCGCTCCAGGAATTATTACTCACAGAGGGAGGCATGCTCCTAAAACACATTTTCTGATGATAAAACTTGGTCTTGCTAACAAAACAGCATTTGCGTATGTTATAGCTGGAAGAATAAACTGTACTGGAATGAAGGGCAAAATGTGGAGGAAAATGCAGCCAGCTATGTGGCAAAGCTGAGTTTGTTCCAAAGAATGAAAGAACACCAGCAGGGCTAGGACTGACAGAGGCTTTCGGAGACTGGTTGTACAATGTCCGTTTAGCTCCATCAATCCCAACATGAGAGACGAATGCGCCAATAGACGTGGTTCACCATAGCAAGCTCCCACCCGCCAAGCTAGGAACCGCTATATGCACAAAACCACTAATCCCCTACAGAATCCATAAAGTATTATATGGTACCAGAGGTTCGTCAAGAACCATAAAGTAAAGCCCATAGAGTATAAGTACGGAACCTCCTCATTATTAGAGATCCGCCGATAAAATGATCATGCCCGTATCACCAACATAAATATACCGTATATACTCGTGTATAAGCCGACCCGTGTATAAGCCGACCCCCCTAATTTTGCCACAAAAAACTGGGAAAAATTATTGACTCATGTATAAGCCGGGTGTATAAACTGCCCTCCTGCTCTGTGCTGCCCCCGTCCTGCTCCCCCATCCAGCTCTGTGCTCCCCCATTCTCCTCTGTACTCCCCCCCTCCTGCTCCGTCCTCCGCTGTGCCCTCCATCCTCCCCTGTCCTGCTCCATGCTTCCCCCGTCCTCCTCCACGCTTCCCCCGTCCACCGATCTCCCCCCCAGTCCTGCTCCATGCTTCCCCCGTCCTCCGTTCTCCCCCGTCCTCCTCTATGCTTCCCCCGTCCACCGATCTCCCCCCCCGTCCTGTTCCATGCTTCCCCGTCCTCCGTTCTCCCCGTCCTCCTCCATGCTTCCCCGTCCTGCTCCAGCTTCCCCCATCCTCCTCTATGCTTCCCCGTCCACCGTTCTCCCCCCCGTCCTGTTCCGTGCTCCTTGTCCTCTCCTCCATCATACTCACCCCTCCCCGTGCCATCGCTGAGCGTCCCTGCAATCCTGCGTTCTCCCCGTCTTCCTGCAGCTCTCTCCAGCACTGAGCGGTGATGTAATACCGCTCATTAAGGGCATGAATATGGAGGCGACGCCCATGGGAGTGGCGTCGCGTCCATATTACATGACCTTAATGAGCGGATATTACGTCACCGCTCAGTGCTGAAGAGCTGCAGGAAGACGGGGAGAGCTGCAGGATTGCAGGGACGCTCAGCGATGGCACGGGGAGGAGTGAGTATGATCCCAGCCACCGGCTCCTGCCGCGGCACCCCCTCCCCCGCTGGTTTCTGCCCTATGACTCGTGTATAAGCCGAGGGGGCATTTTCAGCACGAAAAAAGGTGCTGAAAATCTCGGCTTATACACGAGTATATACGGTAAGTGATATAAATGGAAGCCAAAGTTTTGTGTAGCAAGACAGTCGTAAAAACAAAGTTAGATAAATGGTCAAAAATGTTTGTGAGTAATCAAGTCCTAGAATTAATTTTCAGATTACCTGAGTTTTCACAAACATTTGTGGGGTCCACACTCTGGAGTGTACAGACGTGGGTACGTGGATGAGAATTTGTTGGAATAGTAGTTTGATATGTGCTTGATCAAGTCCTGGAATTAATTGTGAAATGGGATAAAATGGAATCTACTAATTAAAATATTCTCTATTACTTGTTCCAAATTTCTCTATTGGGACCACTAAGCAGAAAATAAAAATTATTAACAAAAAACAAAAAAACTAATAATTGTAGGTGTGTGGTAGGTCTCAAAACAGGAGGAGATACAAAGCCCTGGTTGGGATGGGCACATGGGGCAATAGTACCAGGAATCAATCCGTCTGCCATGCTTCCTACAAACCCGGCATCTTTTTTGAGGATACTTTTGGGAGGGAGTGACAGGGACAGGGTGAGGAAAATGGCACTCTGAAAGTCTCCAGAAATCCTCAGACTCGAAGGCTTCCCCATGTGCTGTTGACTCAAACATGAGGCCCTCAACAATTTTTTCCTGAAACTGGAGGAATGTAAGCGGTCCTTGGGACTTTTTGTACAGGACAAAACTGTTGTATGTGGCAGTTTGAATAAGGTAAATTGCCAGCTTTTTGTACTAGGCCCTGGTCTTCCGCTTGACCAGGTATGGTTGCAGATCCTGGTCTGACAAGTCAACGCCTCCCATATACTGTATTTACTATAGTCTTTGATGCAGACCGGTTTTTCCTTGTCCCTGGTGGCGCCCCTGTCTCTGACCATCATAGTGGTGTCCGCATGCAGTGTGTTCAGCATGTAGACGTCCTTCCTGTCATTCCACTTCACTGCAAGAAGATGGTCACTTGCGAGTGAGAATGACGCCCCCTTCTCCAAACGTCTGAACACCAACTGTGAAGGAAACCCCACTGGGTTTTTCCTGACTGTCCCACAGGCCTCTGTATTTGCAGCTTGGAGGGATTTATATAGGGGGGCTCTTGTGTAATAGTTGTCCATATACACGTAGTACCCTTGATGGAGAAATGGGATGCCAATTGTCTGGGGTCAGTTTGGGGGGGTTAATTTGGCGGTCCCTACCTTCATAAATTAGGAAGATTGAAGTGTACCCTGATGAGCTCTCACAAGTTTTGTATAATTTTATGCTCGCTTGGAGGGGATAAATTGGCGGAATGACAGACGGCCCTTGTGACTCATCAAGGACTCGTCGACTGCCACATTTTTCTATGGGGTATAGGTATGTAAAAATTAATTTTGTAGGAGGGAAATTATGGGTCTCAATTTATTTAGCCGATCATAGTTGGTGTCAGTTCTTGGGGGGGCTTGGGAATCGTCACTGAAGTGGAGGAATCTCATCAGGGCTTTATAACGGACTCGGGACATGACGGCTGAAAATACAGGGGTGCTGTGGACAGCTTTTGTTGCCCAGTAAGAGCGGAGTGTATTTTTTCTTTTTTTACTAAACCCATATTCAGGGTAAGGCCTAAAAATTTTTTTATTTCGTGGACATTTGTGGGGATCCAGGAATGGGAATGAAAGTCAGTGGGTTTTTGGGAAATGTACTGTTGGGCATATAGGTTTGTTTGGTGGACGATTAATTGTAAGACTTCTGGGCTAATGAAAATTTGGAAAAAATCAATGGGGGTAAAATTGGTGACATCTACTCTTATTACAGGGGCTGCAGAAAAGGGGAATTTGAGGAGAAAATTATGTGTCATTATAACCAGCGGTGGAGACTGCGGTACTTGGTCCTGCTTCTGAATCTTTAGCAGTGACGACCGACTCCGCTACCATTGGGCTACGGGATCCCGTGGAGGAAGAGTCGTCGTCACTGTCCGAAAACTGCTATACTTCAGAGGCAGATTCTCTTTCACTGCCGGAGCAAGCAGGCTGTACGCTTTCCCTGCCTAACAAAAAACTAACCCTAATCTAACGTTAGTATTTTTTTCCTGTTAACCCTAACCCTAATATGTGTAACCCTAACCCTAATATGTGTAACCCTAACCCTAATACGTATAACCCTAACTGCAAAAAATTATTTAAAAAATTATTTAAAAAAAAAATTCTTAAAAAAATATATATTTTTCTAGAATCCCCTGACTATGAGAATGAGGGAATTATGGAGCACTGGGATGGGTAATTGGATTTTTATGAAACTTGCGGACGGAGAAATTATTTTTTATAATTCTGACAGGGCAGCACTTCAACTGTAGTCTATCTCTCTTCTCTCCCAGAATAACTACAAGGAGAGAAGAGAGAGGCACAGCCCAAGTGCTGCCATATTTACTAAATATTGGGGGTTTTGATCACTGTGATAGGGTCTATTACAGTAATCAAAACCCAGCCGCCAATTAGAAAATTCTCATCGGTTGCCGGGTGCAGGCAGGCAGATCTTGGCAGGAGCACTGCGCATGCGCCCGGCATTTTCTTTCTGCTGGAGGAAGGAGTGGAACAACCTAATCCGGTACATAAGGAACCATAGGGGGCTCGGGGGACCCTATTCCTCTCTCCTCTGATGTGCGATCACATCAGAGGAGAGAGAAATTAAATGGAGAATCTGACTTTTTTTTTTGCTGTCGCCGTTATAACCATTAAGGCTGGAGTCAGACGGCCGTATTTCTCGTGCGATAATCGCATCGCACTACACGGACTGGCCTGACACCTCTCCTGACCTGAGCAAGACAGCGTGAAGGATTACTATGCAGAGGTCAAGCTCAGGTCAGGAGAGCCGACAGCCAGGACGAGTTTTACAATGCGATTATCGCACGAGAAATACGGCCGTCTGACTCCAGCCTAATAACAGCGATCGCAACACCGGGGTCAGTAAAAACCGACCCGAATCATGTTTTCTGGGGTCTCAACTACCCCCGGCAGCCAAGACCTCGAAGAAATTTTGACTCTGGGGGGGTGCTATAACCTTAAACCTCAGCGCCGTTAGGTAAGTGGCTTAAGTCCCCTTAACTGCCGCCGATAAAAGGTGTATCGGCATCGTTAAGGGGTTAAACCACCAACACAACAAGGTTGGCTCGCTCTACTCTAACTTATTAAACATTTGATAAAGGGAATTTGTTACCACATTTG
Organism: Oophaga sylvatica; assembly: GCA_033576555.1. NCBI lineage: Eukaryota > Metazoa > Chordata > Amphibia > Anura > Dendrobatidae > Oophaga > Oophaga sylvatica. Next base: position 48,414 of record JARQOD010001579.1, read on the forward strand.
ACCTATCTAAACTATTAAGATAGGATATAGTTTATAGACTGCTGAAAAAGTCATCCCTGCATGTCTCATATCAGATGCCTTGTTGTGGATCAGTGTTTCCCAAACTCCAGTCCTCACGGCCCCCACGGGTCATGTTTTCAGGATTTTCATAGTGTTGCACAGGTGAGAGAATTTCCTGATGCCTTTGATGATACTTCCACTATCTGCGCAATACAAAGGAAATCCTGAAAACACGACCCGTGGGGCTGGAGTTTGGGAAACACTGTTGTGGATAAATCTTCTTTTATCACTTTATGTTATGACCTCTTCCAGGCTATGGGGTATGTTGTCTTGAAGATAACTCTGCCTCCAGAGCTTATTACACATGAAAGGGAGTTTCCAGTGAAACAAGTTACTAACACATAGTGTCAGTGTACAGGTAATACAGTGATCACTGGTAACATTATACACTGGAGCTCTGTGTATAGTGTCATTGTACAGGTAATACAGTGATTACCAGTGACATTATACACAGGAGCTCTGTATGTAGTGTGGTAGTTCAACTCACGTGGCAGTATTCGGAGGTAGAAAAAATGGGAACACTGTCTCTTTAAATCCTCGTTAGTTTATTATAAGGCAGCATAAACCAACACGAGGGAAAATAAACTCAGCCTTTCCAGCTAAAACAGGAAAAACAACAAAGAAAACAAAATGCTGCAACATAGTCCATATGTTGCAGGTGGCATCCGCTCTGGAGCAATACCGGTTCAGTCTTTCTTCCACACAAGACACCAAATCACTGGAGACTCCTCTTTCCAGTCTTGCTGAACACAGACTGCCTGTAGAGCCCATTTATTTAAACCCCAGACCCTGTGACTCTTTCCATCATGTGACTGACCACATGATCATGACATCACACAGGTCCTGGCAGCTCTGCAGGTGGAGATAAAGTGGACCTCCTCCCACCCACTCTATGAAGAGCCACATGAAACCAGCCCATTATGCACCTTTAACTTAAGCCTCACAACACGTAGTGTGCTGGAGGAACATACTCTGGTTTCATATCACTGACGCCATTAAGCGCAGTGACACATATCTCCCCTCTATTACCTTACCAGTGACTTTGTCACATATTCCCCCCTCTACCCAAAGCTTGGGGTTTTGGCACCTTCACTTGCAAAGCAGGGGAGTCTGGACAGGGCATCTGCATTCCCGTGCAACTTTCCTGGCCTATGCTCGACGTGAAAAGTGAAATCTTGGAGGCCTAAGAACCAGTTACCCGAGCATTTTTACCCTTCTTTTCCCTCAACCATCTCAGAGGGGCATGGTCAGATACCAGCTTAAACCTACGGCCTAGCTGGTAGTACCTCAGGGTATCTAAGCCCCATTTTATGGCCAAGCACTCATTTTCGAAGATGGCATAGTTTTTCTCACATGAAGAGAGCTTCCGGCTCAGATACAGGATGGGATGCTCCTCCCCATTCACTTCCTGTGACTTCCCAAGCCAACCTCTGACACATCTGTCTGGACCACAAACTCCTTGCTGAAGTCTGGTGCGACCAGAACCGTATGTTTACACACAGCCTGCTTCATCTCCTTGTGAAGAAACCAGATTGAATCTTAATTTCGCAGACAACTATGCTTTTGTAAACCCATAAGAATTGACTTTTTATCTGTATATTGGCTTGTGGATTTAAGTGTTTATGTCTGGTGGGTCAAGAAGACAATCTTGCAAGCTGATATACTATTTTACATACTGTGTAAGACTGTAATATTGACTTGTACATAGTGGGTGTTTATCTGTATTTATTGTGAGCTGATATGCTAATTATGTATTGTACTATTGTACTCTAACCAGTTTGAGCTATGAGGCTGAACTGAAGCACACTGGGTAATTCTAAAAGTAGCTTTCATGTCTCGGGTATGAAAACAAGAGACAGAGAGAGAGCAGATCAGATCTCATCTCATCACACAGAGCTACCAGTCGGCCATTCTGCACAAGACTCAATGGACCAGAGACAGGACTGCAGCTAATTCATCATGGCACCATCACGAGGAATTCGACTCTATGATTCTATGGGAATCAACCTAGGAGTTTTCGGCTTCGGTTGGAAGGACACAGATCTGATCCAGTGACCATCTCTGAACCATGGATATGTGTGGAGAAAGCCAGGTTTTGAGAACCGCTGGTTGCCTGGTTCCATGGAGATGGTCGGATAAGCCAGGTGGTGACTCTCGTGTCAACTGGCTTTGGACCTTGTATGGACAGTATGGACTGTCACCTCCCTACACTTGTCGTTATCTCTTCTATGTGTGTATATCACAGGTGGAATAGCAACCCTGGGAGCTGTGACATTGTGTCAACTGGCTTTGGGCCTTCTACGGACTCTATGGACTATTCTCGGTCATCTCCCTATGCTTGTCAATATCTCTTCTCTGTGTGTATATCACAGGTGAAATATCGACCCTGGGAGCGCTGACGAAACATCTACCATTATCCAGGCGAGTCAGCGGAAGGGTTGGGCCCTGTAATGTGCACCATGTTGGAGGTAATTGCTGGGAATGTTCTGTTTGCTATTGGGCGTTGTGGTTCAATAAAGTATTGTCACAGTGTTTTACCCTAACCCTGCGTTGTCTGTGTAGTATGTTGCCCACGGGGAGATAGAGCGGGCGTTCAGTGGTATGAGCCCTGGTCCATGCAGTCTTTCTAAAGGCAGCCAGGCCAGTGGACAAGAGCAACCACTGACCCTGTTTCTCCACACTCCAGTAAAGCCATCTCAGTCTCAACAGACCATTATATCAACAATGATCTTGTGCCTTGAATGAGGTCTGTCAACAGCGCGGCAATCATAGCGAACCTTGGGATAAGCCGCTGGTAGTAACCCAAAATTCCAAGTAATGCTCATACTTGCTTCTTGGAAAGTGGTTGTGGGCATTTCTGGATCGCCTCAATCTTGTTTATCTGGAGCTTAATCTCTCCCCTCCCGACAGCATAGCCTAGATATTTGGTCTCTTCCATCCCTTTGGCACATTTTTTTGGGTTTATGGTGAACCTCGCATTCCTCAATATATCCAGAACTGCCTTTACCTTTGGTAGATGACTACCCCAGTCAGGGCTTAAGATCACAATGTCATCTAGGTAGGCGGCAGCATACTTCTTATGCGGAACCAGGACTCGATCCATAGCCCTCTGGAAGGTTGCTGGTGCCCCCTGTAGACCAAAAGGCATTCTGCTGTATTGGAAACACCCATCAGGTGTTGAGAAGTCTGTCTTCTCCTTAGCACTCTGACACATGGGGATCTACCAGTATCCATTCGTCAGGTCGAGGGTTGTAATGTTGTCACGGGTGTGTCGCGGCGGAGATCGTCGCGATTGCACACCCTGACTTCGCACAGCTGAGTTTCTGGTGCTGGGTGTTTTTCGGCATTGAGGGAGTTAATTCTTTCTCTCTCGGTGCTGGACTGACCAGCCTCGCCCAGCTGCGTTTGATGTTTTGTTAATTAGCTTCCTTCATATACCTGCTGGTCTGCTGGGGAAGTTGCCGGTGAAAGCATTCATTCAGACCAGCAGAGCGGATCGTTTCTGAGAAGACTTAAGCTAAGAGTGCCTGTTGTGGTTTTCCTCTCCTCGCTTATTGTTTATCTCCTTTACCTTTTGTGTTCCTCTGTAGTGAAAGTTTTGTATGCAAGACAGTGTTTTCTTTACCCCTTGTCTGTTTCGTTTGTCTAAGACTGTGTGTAAGCTGTGACCTGCCCATTTCCTGTGGTGGTAATCAGGGTCCTTCTCAGGACTAGATTACAGTGGTCAGGGATCTACAGGAGACAGGGTTACGCTGGTGGCCTGGACCTCTGTACCATTAACAGTACCTCCAGGTAGAGGGACTAGTCAGGACCCCAGTTCAGGGTCAGCTTAGACCCCGATCCACCTCTATCCAGAGACAGCGTGACACGTACACAGTATAGACCCACAATTCATAGGATATTATGTCAGGTAAGACATTGCTGGCAGATACTATGTATACATGTTGATATTTTCTATTATATGTAATATAGAATGTTGTCACATTAGATATAGGTTACTATCATAGAATATATCTGTTATACGTCGTGACATTTTCACCGGCCACTCTAAAAGATTCTCCCCAGCTACCATGGATCCAGTAGCCCAGTTAGCTCAGCAGTTACAGAGGTTGTCCATGGAGCTGACGGACGTTAAGTCCAAGGTTTTGTACCCCCGGGAGCAAACCAGATCTGAACCTAAAGTAGCTCTCCCGGACAGGTTCACTGGTGGGCGGGACAAATTTTTTACCTTCCGGGAGGCATGTAAATTATATTTTCGGCTACGGCCTCAGTCTTCGGGGAGTGAAGATCAGAGGGTGGGAATTGTCATCTCGCTCTTACAAGGGGACCCTCAATCCTGGGCGTTCTCTCTTCCTCCGGACTCCCCGGCTCTTCAGTCAGTAGATCGATTTTTTACAGCCCTGGGTCTGGTATATGATGATCCGGATCGGGTCTCCCTTGCTGAAATGAAGTTACGCAAGATACAGCAGGGAGATCGTCCGGCGGAGGAATTTTCTTCTGATTTCCGTAGATGGGCCACAGATACTCAGTGGAATGACCCAGCTCTTAGGAGCCAGTTTTGTCAAGGATTATCTGACAAATTAAAAGATGTGTTGGCTCAGTATGATTCTCCCCCGTCACTGGAGGCAGCTATGGCCCTTGCTATTCGCATTGATAGACGGCTTCGGGAGAGGTGCGAGGTAACTCCGCCTCCTGTGATGACTCCACCTCCTTCTAAAGTCCCTAATATTGAGGTTCCCCTGGTTTGTTCTGAGGAGCCTATGCAGTTAGGAGGGACATTGTTTCGAGGGAGGGGATCGGCGGTGCGCCGCAAGACAGGAAAGTGTTACTTCTGCGGGAGAAAGGGACATTTTGTTGGAGGGTGTCCATCCCGTACTTTGCTGAGCAAGGAGTCGCCGGAAAACTGTTGATCCCAGGTTGTGTGGTGGACGACAATCTGGGAGTATGTATTTCGTCCCCAAGTTCGTCTCAGTTTCTCGTACCAGCGGAGGTGGTGGTAGGTACGAGAACTGAGAGGATTTCTGTTCTTCTGGATAGTGGGGCCGCGGCTAATCTGGTGGACGCTCGGTTTGCCCAGGTGCAAGGTATGCAACTGAGTGTATTGGCCAAACCTATCCCTATATTCTCTATTGACGCCAGGCCTCTCGGTCAAGGTAGCTTTGTGCAAGCCGTGCATAACATAGACCTTCGATTGGGGGCAATACATAAAGAACTATTGTCTTGTTATGTGTTGGAGGGCCTTCCCACTCCTATTGTGTTGGGACTTCCTTGGTTAACTAAACATAACCCAGTTATTAATTGGCAATCCAGGGAGATAAGCCAGTGGGGTGAATTTTGCAATAGTAACTGCATGAACACGGTCATCGGTGCGGTCGTGCCTAGAACCTTACCTCCTTTTCTGGAGGACTTTGAGGATGTGTTTTCAGAGGAAGGGTGTCAAGAATTACCTCCTCATCGCGCATATGACTGTGCTATAAAATTGCTTCCTGATGCTAAGTTACCAAAATCTAGGTTATATAACCTTTCTGGTCCTGAGAGGCAAGCTATGAAGGATTATATTTCGGAAAGTCTGGCCAAGGGGCATATTAGACCTTCATCTTCTCCAGTGGCCGCGGGGTTCTTCTTTGTGAAGAAAAAAGATGGAGGCCTACGCCCTTGCCTGGATTTCCGTGAGCTTAATCGGATTACGGTCCGAGATCCGTATCCGCTCCCACTTATTCCTGATCTCTTCAATCAGATTGTGGGCGCCAAATGGTTCTCTAAGTTGGATCTCAGGGGGGCGTATAATCTGATTAGGATAAAGGAGGGGGATGAGTGGAAGACGGCGTTTAACACTCCGGAGGGACATTATGAGAACCTTGTCATGCCTTTCGGTCTGACTACTGCCCCGGCGGTGTTTCAACATTTTGTTAATGACATCTTTCGCCACCTAGTGGGACAGTTTGTTGTCATTTATCTAGATGACATCTTAATTTACTCGTCGGATCTTGTGTCTCATCAGGAGCATGTGAGACAAGTGTTGCAGATCTTGCGAGACAATAAACTGTACGCCAAATGGGAGAAGTGTGTATTCGCCGTACAAGAACTTCAGTTTTTAGGATTCCTGGTGTCAGCTTCCGGTTTCCGTATGGACCCTGGGAAAGTGAAGGCTGTGCTTGAATGGGATCGGCCAGAGGATCTTAAAGCACTGCAGCGTTTCCTGGGGTTTGCTAACTACTACCGGAAATTTATTCGTAATTTCTCATCCGTTGTCAAACCTCTCACTGACATGACAAAAAAAGGGACGGATTTTTCTAGGTGGTCTGACAAAGCTTGTCAAGCATTTTCCTCCTTGAAAAAATGTTTTGCTTCAGCACCCATACTCATCCAACCTGATGCATCACAACCGTTCATTGTGGAGGTAGACGCATCTGACGTAGGAGTGGGTGCGGTATTATCTCAAGGTCCGTCCCCTGGTAAATGGCATCCGTGCGCTTTCTTCTCTAAAAAATTGTCGTCCGCCGAGAGGAATTATGATGTCGGCAATAGGGAACTCTTGGCCATTAAGTTGGCTTTTGAAGAGTGGCGTCACTTTTTGGAGGCGGCAGTCCACCCGGTCACCGTCATTACTGATCACAAGAACCTGCTGTATTTAGAGTCTGCAAAACGTCTGAATTCCAGACAAGCTAGATGGTCGTTGTTTTTTACCAGGTTTAATTTTGTCGTCACATATCGTCCTGGGTCAAAAAATGTAAAGGCTGATGCCTTATCTCGTAGTTTCCCGGGGGCCGGGAAGACGGATGACCCGGTTCCTATTCTTCAGGAGGGAGTTGTGGTGTCGGCTGTTTGCTCTGAGCTTGAGGAGGAGGTATTGGAGGCTCAGGGGGACGCCCCTGTAGGACCTCCAGGGAGACTGTTTGTTCCAGATCAATTAAGACAAAAGGTTATCGAGGCACATCATAATTCTGCTTTGGCAGGACACCCAGGGAGTAAAGCAACTGTAGATCTCGTTTCTCGCCGGTTTTGGTGGCCTAACTTAAATAAAGAGGTGGTAACTTTTGTCGCGTCCTGTGGGGTATGTGCGCGCTCTAAGACCCCACATACCCGTCCGTCTGGGGTTCTTTTACCGTTGAAAATCCCGGAGCGTCCATGGACCCATCTGTCTATGGACTTCATTACGGACCTCCCTCCGTCTTCAGGTAAAACTGTCATACTAGTTGTAGTTGACAGGTTCAGCAAAATGGCACATTTTATTGCTCTTCCTGCTCTTCCTAATGCTAAAACTCTGGCGCAGGTGTTCATTGGGGAGATTCTGAGACTTCACGGGTTGCCTTCCGATGTGGTGTCGGATCGGGGTTCTCAGTTTGTGTCCAAATTCTGGAAGGCATTTTGTTCTCGTCGGGGGATACAGTTGTCATTTTCTTCGGCTTTTCATCCGCAGACCAATGGTCAGACAGAGCGTCTGAATCAGAGCTTAGAGACATATCTCCGGTGTTTTGTCTCAGAGAACCAAGAGGACTGGTCTTCTTTCTTGCCTCTGGCAGAGTTCGCTCTTAACAATAGGCGGAGCGAGTCCACTGGTAAGTCCCCGTTTTTTGGGGCATATGGTTTTCACCCCCAGTTTTGTACTTTCAATGGGGGGGGCTCTTCTGGGGTTCCTGAGGAGGAACGATTTTCGTCGTCACTTGCTTCAGTGTGGAGAGGAGTGCTTAATAATCTGAGCACTATGGGGAACCGATACAAACGTATGGCTGATAGGAGGAGAGTGTCTGGTCCGGACCTAAGTGTGAACGATCTGGTATGGTTGTCTACCAAGAATATAAAACTTAAGGTTCCCCCTGGAAACTCGGTCCCAGATTCATCGGGCCATACAGGATCAGTTCAATAATTAATCCAGTGGCTTTCCGTCTTGACCTCCCTCCTACGTTTAAAATCCACAATGTGTTCCACAAATCGTTGCTTAAGAGGTACGTGGCACCAGTTATACCGTCTCCTCTACCTCCTCCTCCAGTGGTGGTCAATGGTAATTTGGAGTTTCAGGTATTGAAGATCATTGACTCACGTCAGAATCGCCGGTCCCTTCAGTACCTTGTTCATTGGAGGGGGTATGGTCCTGAGGAGAGGATGTGGGTTTCTGCGTCGGATATTAACGCAGACCGATTGGTTCGGGCCTTCCACACTACTCACCCAGATAGACCAGGCCCTGAGGGTCCAGAGGCCCCTCGTAGAAGGGGGGGTACTGTCACGGGTGTGTTGCGGCGGAGATCGTCGCGATTGCACACCCTGACTTCGCACAGCTGAGTTTCTGGTGCTGGGTGTTTTTCGGCACTGAGGGAGTTAATTCTTTCTCTCTCGGTGCTGGACTGACCAGCCTCGCCCAGCTGCGTTTGATGTTTTGTTAATTAGCTTCCTTCATATACCTGCTGGTCTGCTGGGGAAGTTGCCTGTGAAAGCATTCATTCAGACCAGCATCGTTTCTGAGAAGACTTAAGCTAAGAGTGCCTGTTGTGGTTTTTCCTCTCCTTGCTTATTGTTTATCTCCTTTACCTTTTGTGTTCCTCTGTAGTGGAAGTTTTGTATGCAAGACAGTGTTTTCTTTACCCCTTGTCTGTTTCGTTTGTCTAAGACTGTGTGTAAGCTGTGACCTGCCCATTTCCTGTGGTGGTAATCAGGGTCCTTCTCAGGACTAGATTACAGTGGTCAGGGATCTACAGGAGACAGGGTTACGCTGGTGGCCTGGACCTCTGTACCATTAACAGTACCTCCAGGTAGAGGGACTAGTCAGGACCCCAGTTCAGGGTCAGCTTAGACCCCGGTCCACCTCTATCCAGAGACAGCGTGACACGTACACAGTATAGACCCACAATTCATAGGATATTATGTCAGGTAAGACATTGCTGGCAGATACTATGTATACATGTTGATATTTTCTATTATATGTAATATAGAATGTTGTCACATTAGATATAGGTTACTATCATAGAATATATCTGTTATACGTCGTGACAAATGTACCTCGCGGTTCCCAGTTTCTCAAGTTCATCCACCCGGGGCATCGGCTACGCATCACATTTGGAGACCTCATTCAGTTTGCAGCAATCATTGCAAAAGCGCCACTCACCGTCGGGCTTCGGCACGAGGACAATGGGACTTGACCATCCACTTTTCGACTCCTCAATCAACCCAACGTCTAACATCCTCTTCACCTCATTGACTATTACCTCCCGACGTGCTTCAGGAAGTCTATAGGGCCTGAGGTTCACCCTTACGTGTGGCTCTGTCAACATGTCATGCTCGACCACTTGCATATGCCCTGGCAACTCTGAGAACAGGTCACGGTTCTTCTGCACACAGTTCCCGACACTGTTGTCTCTGAGCCTGCATGAGAGTCTCTGCAATGGTGACATCGTCCACTGTGGCTTTGTGACTGGCTCCCAGGCAAAGGGTTTTCAGCAATTCCCAATCTCGCCAAGACTTGAGCAAGTTCACATTCTAAGTTTGGTGCGGCTTCCTTCAGCCTGGCTGGTGTACCGAGCAATTTACCTCGCTCAGTTTCTCCATCATCTCGTATGGGCCTTGCCATTTGGCTAGGAACTTGCTCTCCACCATGGGGATAAGCACTAGCACGCAGTCGCCGGGCTGGAACCGCCTCACTCTCTCTGAACAGTTATACACCCTTGCCTGTGCCTCCAGTGCCTGCAGAAGATGCTCCTTCACGATTGGCATAACTTTCGCCATCCTCTCCTGTAACTCGGCGACATGCTCTATGACGCTATGGTGTGGCGTGACCTTGGCTTCCCAGGTTTCCTTGGCAATGTCCTGAAGCCCTAGCGGCTGTCGACAATACAGGAGTTCAAACGGTGAGAAGCCAGTAGAAGCATGTTTAACTTCTTTGATTTAAAAAAGCAGGAACGGAAGCAGATAGTCCCAGTCTCGACCGTCCTTCTCAATGACCTTCTTGAGCATCGCCATCAAGGTCTTATTGAAGCTCTCTACTAGACCGTCTGTCTGTGGATGGTAGACTGAGGTTCACAGCTGGGCAATCTGAAGGACCTTACACAACTCCCTCATTACCTTGCTCATAAAAGGGGTTCCCTGGTGTGTCAAAATCTCCTTTGGCAGACCCGTCCATGCAAAAATATGAACAATTTCACAGGCGATATTCTTGGCCGAGGAGTTTCTTAGTGGTACTGCTTAAGGGTACTGGGTCGCATAGTCCTTGACAACTAAGATGTATTGGTGCCCTCGTGCAGATTTAACTAGAGGACCTACTAGATCCATGGTAATCCTTTCAAATGGGACCTCTATCACCGGTAACGGAACTAGGGACTTCAGAAGTGAGTAGAAGGCGCAGTTATCTGGCAGGTGGGGCAGGACCTACAATAATTTAGGATCTCCCGGTAACACCACAGCCAACAGAACCTCTGCATTATTCATTATTCATGTCTCCCCAAAACATGTGAATGGGCCATGTCTAGAACCCTTCGCCGGTAGGGACCTGGAACCAAGAGCTGCTCCACTATCTTCCCTCCCCTCAGTGTGGCCACCCAATACAGTAACTCGCCATTAACGGCGAAGTGTGGGAACCTGGTGTCAGCCCCTGGCGCTTGAGCAACCTCATCTATCACAGACACAGGACACACAAGGGGAACTCCTCCAGCTCTGGCTGTAACGGGGATTGATCAGGGTTGAGTTGGTTTCTGTCTGAGTCACTACGCATCCCAGCCTTTCCCCACAAGTCCAAAATAGGCTGAAGTCCCGCCCGATTATCATGGGGTGTAGCAAGTCTCTCACAACCCCGACCTCATGGGACTCAGTGCCACAGTTTGTTTTCATACTATGGCAACAGGGTAGTCCTTGGCATTGCCATGGATACAGGGGACGCCCACGTGTTTCCTTAGGATCAACTGGTGGGAAAGTGTGGCCCTTATCAGGGTCACCAAACTCCTTGAGTCCATTAGTCCTGACACCAGCACCCCATTTATGGTCACGGGACATGACTGAAGCCCATCTCCGGTCTGATGGTCCACACTGCAAGGAGGATAAGCAAAATACGAGCAGCACCTGCCTAGGCAGCAATTCATCTGATCAGAAGACAAAGGACAGTGGGCAGCGATGTGTCCAGGACCATGACACCGACAACAGATCAGGTCTTTACCAGCAGTGTTTTGCAACCATACAACGGCTCTTTGGGAACTCGGACTTCCCTGTTGTGAATGTTTTGGAAATGAATTCTGAGCAGAAGCTCCCTCTGGTGGTTACTAACAGTACTGAACCATTCAAGGATTGGCAATCAGGAGTTACAGACTGCTCTGATATAAGGGAGGTTCCCTCCCATCATGGTTGCCGGTGATCAATTGTTCTTGTCTCAACTGTGGTTCCTGGTTAACTTGGAAGCTTGCTGAGTCTTGCCTCTTCTTCTGCTTTCAGATGAGATACTTTTGCTTACCATTTGCATATTTCCATCCCGGAATTTTTGGTACCAGAGACTTGGTGAGTCGGTCCTTTTGGTGGCCTACTTTGTCTCGTGACCTCACGGAGTTTGTGCAGTCTTGTGGGACTTGCTCTCGCTCCAAGCCTTGCTCTCGCTCTAGTGGTTTGTTGATGCCATTGCCTGTGCCCAAGAGACCATGGACCCATATCTCTATGGATTTTATTTCCGACCTCCCTGTTTCTCAGAGAATGACCGTTATCTGGGTGATTTGTGATAGGTTTTCCAAGATGATACATCTTGTGCCATTACCTAAGTTGCCTTCCTCCTCCGAATTGGTGCCTTTGTTCCTTCAGCACGTGGTTCGGTTACACGGCATTCCTGAGAACATTGTGTCTGACAGAGGAGTCCAGTTTGTTTCCAGATTTTGGAGGACTTTTTGTTCTAAACTTGGTGTTCAATTGTCTTTCTCCTCTGCTTTTCATCCTCAGACCAATGGACAAACTGAGAGAACAAACCAGACATTGGAGACTTATCTGAGATGCTTTGTGTCTGCTGATCAAGATGACTGGGTCTCTTTTTTGCCTTTGGCTGAGTTTGCTCTTAATAATAGGGCAAGCTCTGCCACTTTGATGTCTCCATTTTTCTGCAATTTTGGGTTTCACCCTCGATTTTCTTCGGGACAGACGGAGGCTTCTGTCTGTCCGGGTGTTGACTCTGTTGTGGAGCGAATGCAGCAGATTTGGGACCAGGTAGTGGAGAGGTTGTCCCTCTCTCAGGAGAAGGCCCAGCGGTTTGCCAACCGGCATAGGACTGATGGTCCTCGGTTTAAAGTGGGGGACTTGGTCTGGTTATCCTCAAGAAATATCCCTATGAGAGTTGCATCTCCTAAGTTTAAGCCTAGGTTCATTGGACCTTATAAGATCATGGAGATTCTTAATCCTGTTTCCTTTCGTTTACTTCTTCCAGGGACATTTAAGATCCATAACGTGTTCCACAAGTCCTTATTGAAGAGGTTTGTCGAGCCAGTGGTTCCTATGGCTGCGCCTTCTGACCCTGTTTTGGTTGAGGGCAATCTGGAGTATGTGGTTGAGAAAATATTGGATTCTCGTTTTTCTAGACGGAAACTCCAGTATTTGGTTAAGTGGAGAGGTTATGGTCAAGAGGACAATTCTTGGGTGTTTGCTTCGGACATCCATGCTAGGAGACTGATCCGTGCCTATCACCGAGCTCATCCTGACCGACCTGGTTGCACAAATGAGGGTTCGGTGACCCCTCCTCAAGGGGGGGGTACTGTTGTGAATATTTTGGAAATGAATTCTGAGCAGAAGCTCCCTCTGGTGGTTACTAACAGTACTGAACCATTCAATGAGGATTGGCAATCAGGAGTTACAGACTGGTCTGATATAAGGGAGGTTCCCTCCCATCATGGTTGCCGGTGATCAGTTAGTCTTGTCTCAACTGTGGTTCCTGGTTCACTTGGAAGCTTGCCTCTTCTTCTGCTTTCAGATAAGATACTTTCTGTTTTTTTTTGTGCTTACCATTTGCATATTTCTCTGCATTTCTGTGAGGTTAGCCAGGTTCCCCCCCCGGGGGCTTGGGCTCCTCTCAGTTCCGCTGGAGCCATTGTTATTTGTTCATTTGCCTTTTCCAGTTTTTTCTGTGGCTGCGGCTTAGTTTTGTTACACCAGAGAACTGATTTAGGTGGTAGAGGTCGTGTGATCTCAGGTGTTTTTGCAATCAGTAGCGTGGGCATTTTTTAGGGGTTTTTTTTATTGCAGTGAGTATCCTTTCTATCCTTTTCTGTCTAGGCAGATTGGGCCCCAGTGTTTGCTCATACTATTTTCTGTCTGTGTCTGTATTTCCTCTTGTCTAACCGCCATTACATGTTTGGGGGCTTCCTATATTCTTTGGGGATCTGCTCCGGGGCAGATACCTTTCCTCTTTCTATCTTTAGGTGTAGTTAATCTCTCAGACTGTGACGAGGCGTCTAGGACCAATGTAGGAACGCTCCACGGCTGCCTTTAGTTGTGGTGGTTAGTCAGGGTACTGCAATCCAATAGATTCCAACCTCTCTGGTGTATTGCCGTTTTTGCCTGCTCTCCTCAGCTACCAAAACATAACACTTCCCCCAGCGGTGGCTCTGCTACCCCTCTTTTGGGATTCGGGCTCCAGCTGGGTACCCCAGTATGGAGATGCACCCCCCGGCTTCCTTAGGGACCTCTCAACCACCTGGTACTTATCTACTAGGCCGACCAGGTCACCCGCATTCTGAGGATTCCCCTGGCCAACCCATGTCTGTACCGGCCTTGGAAGGGAATGGATAAACCCGTCCATTACAACCCGCTCCACCATCTGGGCTGGGGTGAAACACTTCGGCTGCAAACATTTCTGTTCCAGATGCAGCAAGTCGAAAATTTGGGAGCAAGGAGGTTTATCACCACAATGCGCCCAGTGATGATCCCTGTCACGATCCATTTTTGGATTTGTGGCATCTCTGGTTCCACTCAACTTTTCTCCTTTCAGGCCAGCGGGGGTTAATATCAGTTTTTCCCCACTGGCAAGCTGGTGTAATTGCAGTGCTGCTGATACAGCTGTTGCAGGTGGTGACCACTCTCACCATCCTTTAAAAGGTCACCTGATGCATCAGCTGACTGTTGGTGATACAGGTCCTATCCGGAAGCCAGCCTAGCGGGAGCAGCTCTCTGGTGTTAGCCACGGCTGGTGTTTGGAGTCCATTTGCTGTGTTTTCTGCTGTGTGGAGCTTAGCAGTGGTGTTCATAAGCTAAGTGTTGTGTTTTTTATGTTACCTTGTCCTGTTTGTGTTTGTCACTTCTCCCTGTGTTTATTATCTGCAGTGCTGAGGCTAGTGCTTCTTGCCAGCCAGTGCACTAGCCAGGGCAGTTACAGGTGACAACTAGGGATGAGGTATCCTGATGGCGGCGGGGGGAAGGACCCACATAGGGCGTTAGGGGAGTGCAGGGACAGGCTCAGGTTTGAGCTCAGATGGTGACCATCCCTCATTCACTTTCCCATCACGATGTGTGTGAGTTGTGCTGTCCGTTGACCGACCACCCGTTGGGTTGAATCACACATCATGACAAACCCTTTGTGCTCGGACAGACATAGTCACCCTTGAGCGTGCCAGTATCTCAGTTTTTAGTTTGGCATATTCCCGGACATCTTGTAAGGCCAGGTCATAATAAGCCTTCTAGGGCTTGTCGGTTACATAGGGGCCAGCACCTCCACCCACTTGTCTGGTGGCAGTCTCTCTCGCTCCGCTACCCACTCAAAAACCGTCAGAAATGCCTCTATATCATCACCTGGGGTCATTTGCTGCATCGCTTGTCTTACTGCCTTCCGGATGTGCATGTTGTCACCTGGACTTGTTGGCTGGGCTTCCGGTCTCCCATGACCTGCCTCGGCAAGCAACTTGATCTGCTGCTGCTGTAGTCTGAACTGGTCCTGATGCTGTTGCTGCTGCTGTTGCAGTTGCTGGATAAGCAGCTTACTTGTCTTCTGATGCACCAGCTGTTGTTGCTGCTACGCGATCACCAGATGCTTGAGCAGGTCCTCCATTTTGCCCGACATCGTCCGCTGGCTTGTGGCCTCCTTTACCAGGACATGTGGTTTGACCACTGCTGCTACTGGTGTTCCCAGAACGTTGCCGCGCATTCGAAACACCACTTGTGGTAGTTCAACTCACGTGGTGATATTCGGAAGCAGAAAAAATGGGAACACTGTCTCTTTAAATCCTCATTGGGTTACTATAAGGCAGCATAAACCAACACGTGGGGAAAATAAACTCAGCCTTTCCGGCTAAAACAGGAAAAACAAAGAAAACAAAATGCTGTAACACAGTCCATATGTTGCGGGTGGCACCCTGCTCTGGAGCAATACCGGTTCAGTCTTTCTTCCACACAAGACTGTTGTGAACGTATTGGAGACAATTTCTGAGCGGACGCTCCCTCTGGTGGTTGCTGTCGGTACTGAAGCTGTATCGAATGACTGGGCCTCCTCAGCTGGCAGCGATACCTGGCAATCAGGAGTCACTGACTGGACTGATATAAGGGAGCTGCCTTCCCATGATCCTCGCCGGTGATCAATTGTTGTTTCCTGGTTCATTTGGAAGTCTGCTGGTGTCTTGCCTGCGTCTGCTACTTTCAGATAAGATATTTTCTGCTTATTTCTATTGTGTTTGCTATTTCCATTTTTGTCTGCACCTTTGTGGAAGTTAGCCGGGGCCTGTGCTTTTCTCTGTTTTCTGTAGCCACTGTTATTTGTTCAGTTGCTCTTTCCCTGCTTTTTGAGTGGCTGCGGGTTAGCCTTGTTCACTCTGAGATCTGATTTAGTGGGTGGTGAGATCGTGTGATCTCAGCATTTTTGTAATCAGAAGTGTTGGAAGTTTTGCTAGGGTTTTGCTGGGTTGCAGATAGTATTCTGTTCTTTCCTGTCCGATTTAGTCAGTGTTTGGCCCCTGCGTTTGCTCACTCTATTTTCTGCCTGCGTTTGTGTTTCGTCTTGTCTAACCGCCATTATATGTTTGGGGGCTGTGTCACGTTACTGGCGATACTGGACTGGAGGCCAGTGGCCGGAGCAGCGATGCACAGGTGACCGGACCGTGGAAAGACTTCTGGAGGTGCGGTATATGGCGGTGGAAGTTCACTGTGTCAGCAGATGCCGGGGCCTGCCCGAGCACGAGCCGGCCAAGATCACACTCAAGCACCAAGTCCGTTTAAATGATATAAGGTTGAGGTAGGAACAGCAGGGTTTCCACAGGAGACAGGAAGATGCCAGCAAAACACCTTCCAGATCAGGAGCTCAGATAATGCTTCACTCAGTTAGACTGAGCACCACAATATACTCAGCAACAGGAAGCTGCACTGGCCAGGTATATATAGCAGGTCCAATCAGACATAATCAGGGCGAGAACAATCAGCAGGGCAGGTGATGATCTCTATCCAATCAGTTTCAATCAAGGCGGGGACAATCAGCAGGGCAGGTGATGATCTCTATCCCAGACAAAGTTCATATGGTTTTCAGGCTGAAGTTATACAAGTTCCAAATAGCTCCATAGCAAAGGAACAGACCAGCAAGCCATGGTTCACAGGTTCAAATCCTGACAGGCTGCCTATTTCTTTGGGGCTCTACTCCGGGGCAGTTAACTTTCCTGTTTCTATCTTTAGGTGTAGCTAGCTCTCCGGCTGTGCCGAGGCGTCTAGGATCACCGTTAGAGTTGAGCGATACTTTCCGATATCCAAAAGTATCGGAATCGGAATGGTATCGCCGATACCAAAAAAATATTGGCGATACCCGATACCGGAAATCCAATGTAAGTCTATGGGAACAAAATATCGGAATTAAAAAAACCCCATTCTTGCCTTGTTGGTTAATTGTACATGAAGGAAAACAACAAAGAGTAATGTAGAATGTATTGGGGAAGGTTGAGGAGACATTAAAGGCATAGATGTTTAACCCAATCAAATGGAATAGCATAAATATTTTTTTTTTAAAGATGTTCGGATTGACGAAGAAATTGACAATGTTGTTAACGTTTTTTCTATTTTGGCAAATATGTATATTTCACAACTTCCATGCTCTTCACCTTTTTAACTTTTGACACACTTTCTCCTTCATAATCTTCAGCAGCAGCATCTTTTTCATCAAATTATTCTTCATCTTCACCTTCTTTATCTTCTTCTTAAACTTCTTGCTATTCATCTTTTTGTTAACATTACTCATATTCTTCTTATTAAACTATTATTCTTATTCATATTGTACTTCATCTTCTTCATCATATTCTTATTTGTGACAGAGATTCCTGTACTTGTAATCTGTCAAAGTATGAATTTTTCATCCTTCCGTTCTTGCTGTCACAAAAGATTTAAATTACAACAGTATTTGTCCGTGTTCAGTGTAGCCTGCAACAGCAGGCATTTTCCAGGGGCACCACGAGGAGGAACGGACTCACCCCCATACACTGCTTAGTCTTCTTCTGCTTATAATTTAGAGCATATATTTTGCTCTTCATTTTGGTCTTATACTTCATGTTCTTCTGCTTTTTGATCTTCTGCTTATTGTTCTTAAGTCTCTTGTTCTGTATCTTGTAGTTTGTCTTAACCTTCTTAGTCCTGTTTGGTAATCTTTTATTTCTTCTTTGTGATGGTGTTTAGGCTGGTTGGCTTGATGCTCGTCGTCCTTGTGGTCGTCATCTTCTTCGGGGTGGTCATCAGGGTCGTCGTCTTCATTGTTGGAGATCCAAAGTGATTACCCAAAAAAGCATTGAAAAAATCTTCAATTTGTAAATGTAGCAGAAGGTACAAGAGCCAATGCAAGTAACGAGGACCAGCTGACTGCGCTGGAACCCGGAGGGGCAGCAGAAGGAAAAGAGCCAATGGCACAACCGAGGACCAGCTGACGTTACTGGGACACGGTTACTAAGCAGGAGGTACCTGTGCTCCAAAGCACTACCAAGGACCAGCAGACGTTGCTGGAACTCGGATACCGAGATGGAGGCACCTAGGCCAAAGGCACTGCGGAGAACCAGCTGACGGTACTGGAACCCGGACGGGTAGCAGAAGGTACAAGAGCCAATGCAAGTAACGAGGACCAGCTGACTGTGCTGGAACCCGGAGGGGCAGCAGAAGGAAAAGAGCCAATGGCACAACCGAGGACCAGCTGACGTTACTGGGACACGGTTACTAAGCAGGAGGTACCTGTGCTCCAAAGCACTACCAAGGACCAGCAGACGTTGCTGGAACTCGGATACCGAGATGGAGGCACCTAGGCCAAAGGCACTGCGGAGAACCAGCTGACGGTACTGGAACCCGGACGGGTAGCAGAAGGTACCCATGGAAATTTAAGTTGACAGGCCGCGAGCCGGCCGCAGTTACCGAATCCCACAGTACTACAGTGGGTGATTGTCCTATTGTCACAACGGAAACAGCCTTTATTTGCATATCCCGCAGCACACATAGGAAGCACCTAAACTCCAGGCACCATAGAGTCGGCTAACCCGACCGCAACACGACAGGACAACTTATTGGAGGCTAAGTGACGTTTACACTGACAGGAAACAGATGGCGTGCTGTAACCAGTCTGGGCAGGAGTGAGTACCCGTGCCAATGACACTTCCGAGCAACAACTGGCGGTGTTGAAGCCCAGGGATGAGAAGACAACAGGGTGGAGGCAGCATGACTTTTTGCCGTTCACACAGCAGGGGAACAGCTGACATTACTGAACCCCAGTAACACAGGAGCAAGTGTTGACTGTGCTAACAGCACTTCCGAGCAACAACTGGCGGTGTTGTAGCCCAGGGATGAGAAGAGAACATGGTGGAGGCAGCAGGACTTTTTGCCGTTCAACAGCAGGGGAACAGCTGACATTACTGAACCCCAGTAACACAGGAGCAAGTGTTGACTGTGCTAACAGCACTTCCGAGCAACAACTGGCGGTGTTGTAGCCCAGGGATGAGAAGAGAACAGGGTGGAGGCAGCAGGACTTTTTGCCGTACACACAGCAGGGGAACAGCTGACATTACTGAACCCCAGTAACACAGGAGCAAGTGTTGACTGTGCTAACAGCACTTCCGAGCAACAACTGGCGGTGTTGAAGCCCAGGGATGAGAAGAGAACATGGTGGAGGCAGCAGGACTTTTTGCCGTTCACACAGCAGGGGAACAGCTGACATTACTGAACCCCAGTAACACAGGAGCAAGTGTTGACTGTGCTAACAGCACTTCCGAGCAACAACTGGCGGTGTTGTAGCCCAGGGATGAGAAGAGAACATGGTGGAGGCAGCAGGACTTTTTGCCGTTCACACAGCAGGGGAACAGCTGACATTACTGAACCCCAGTAACACAGGAGCAAGTGTTGACTGTGCTAACAGCACTTCCGAGCAACAACTGGCGGTGTTGTAGCCCAGGGATGAGAAGAGAACATGGTGGAGGCAGCAGGACTTTTTGCCGTTCACACAGCAGGGGAACAGCTGACATTACTGAACCCCAGTAACACAGGAGCAAGTGTTGACTGTGCTAACAGCACTTCCGAGCAACAACTGGCGGTGTTGTAGCCCAGGGATGAGAAGACAACAGGGTGGAGGCAGCAGGACTTTTTGCCGTACACACAGCAGGGGAACAGCTGACATTACTGAACCCCAGTAACACAGGAGCAAGTGTTGACTGTGCTAACAGCACTTCAAAGCAACAACTGGAGGTGTTGAAGCCAAGGGATGAGAAGAGAACATGGTGGAGGCAGCAGGACTTTTTGCCGTTCACACAGCAGGGGAACAGCTGACATTACTGAACCCCAGTAACAGAGGAGCAAGTGTTGACTGTGCTAACAGCACTTCCGAGCAACAACTGGCGGTGTTGTAGCCCAGGGATGAGAAGACAACAGGGTGGAGGCAGCAGGACTTTATGCCGTACACACAGCAGGGGAACAGCTGACATTACTGAACCCCAGTAACACAGGAGCAAGTGTTGACTGTGCTAACAGCACTTCCGAGCAACAACTGGCGGTGTTGTAGCCCAGGGATGAGAAGACAACAGGGTGGAGGCAGCAGGACTTTTTGCCGTTCACACAGCATGGGAACAGCTGACATTACTGAACCCCAGTAACACAGGAGCAAGTGTTGACTGTGCTAACAGCACTTCCGAGCAACAACTGGCGGTGTTGTAGCCCAGGGATGAGAAGAGAACATGGTGGAGGCAGCAGGACTTTTTGCCGTTCACACAGCAGGGGAACAGCTGACATTACTGAACCCCAGTAACACAGGAGCAAGTGTTGACTGTGCTAACAGCACTTCCGAGCAACAACTGGCGGTGTTGTACCCCAGGGATGAGAAGACACCAGGGTGGAGGCAGCAGGACTTTTTGCCGTACACACAGCAGGGGAACAGCTGACATTACTGAACCCCAGTAACACAGGAGCAAGTGTTGACTGTGCTAACAGCACTTCCGAGCAACAACTGGCGGTGTTGAAGCCCAGGGATGAGAAGAGAACATGGTGGAGGCAGCAGGACTTTTTGCCGTTCACACAGCAGGGGAACAGCTGACATTACTGAACCCCAGTAACACAGGAGCAAGTGTTGACTGTGCTAACAGCACTTCCGAGCAACAACTGGCGGTGTTGAAGCCCAGGGATGAGAAGAGAACATGGTGGAGGCAGCAGGACTTTTTGCCGTTCACACAGCAGGGGAACAGCTGACATTACTGAACCCCAGTAACACAGGAGCAAGTGTTGACTGTGCTAACAGCACTTCCGAGCAACAACTGGCGGTGTTGTAGCCCAGGGATGAGAAGACAACAGGGTGGAGGCAGCAGGACTTTTTGCCGTACACACAGCAGGGGAACAGCTGACATTACTGAACCCCAGTAACACAGGAGCAAGTGTTGACTGTGCTAACAGCACTTCCGAGCAACAACTGGCGGTGTTGGAGCC
Source organism: Oophaga sylvatica (assembly GCA_033576555.1). Taxonomy (NCBI): domain Eukaryota; kingdom Metazoa; phylum Chordata; class Amphibia; order Anura; family Dendrobatidae; genus Oophaga; species Oophaga sylvatica. The sequence goes on from JARQOD010001579.1 coordinate 69,324, forward strand.
CAGGGATGAGAAGACAACAGGGTGGAGGCAGCAGGACTTTTTGCCGTACACACAGCAGGGGAACAGCTGACATTACTGAACCCCAGTAACACAGGAGCAAGTGTTGACTGTGCTAACAGCACTTCCGAGCAACAACTGGCGGTGTTGGAGCCCAGGGTCAAGGAGGATGTTTAAATACTATATCAAGTATTTTCCTTGTTACGTGTCAATTAAAAATGTCTATACTCCAAACAAGAGAAATATAACCTTTAGTACCATAAGATGATGATTTTACTTAAAAAAATATATGTAAATTAATAATTTACAAACATAAACGCATACATTAACATGTTGAAAAGCAATGCAAACCACAATTAAAATAGGTTAAATAATCTGCTATACGGTTTAAAATAAAAGCATACAAGTACATATCAGAATCCATTAATGATGGCTAAGTAACAGTATGTACACCATTTTTATTGTGTGGACAATGAATGGCTGACTTAAAAACATAATCAGCATTACAAGTTATCTTTGACATTCATAAAACTTTACATTTGGTGAATAATATCACTAAATTTTTTTTAAAAATATCTAAAATTTCCATCATGTAATACTGATATGTGCCAATCATTTATATTAACAAACAAAAAATTTAAAAAGTGCATAGTGCATAGTGAAAACAGATATTTATGCCTGACTGTGGACTTGCAAGCATGACAACGGATAGATAAGGTATATATAGATGAGACTGCATAGCCACAGATGGTGAATGGTGATGTAATACTGTACCTCAATAAAGTGTGCGTTACTACTACATCCTTTTTTTTATATAGCTTTATAAAAGGTTACGTGCATGTATGGTTGCGCCTTTGTTTGGACGCACAGACTGGCTTCCTGCTGTGACGCGTTGGGTATTGGAGCGTCTGTACGTCTTATGACGCAGACTAACATTCACGGTGCGCATCGTTCATCATCGCAAGCGTACCGACAACACAAAGGCGTTGTCATGACTGCTTTACTCAGTAAACATGCACCTATGATGAAACATACACGCATGTGCCCTATTACATAACAAGCTACAAGAAAAACGAGTGTGAGGTGTGACACAGCTGTTTTGTTAAGGTACAGGATTATATCGACATTGTACAGGTGTCGCTATTCAGTCTGATAAATAGATATCATTCACCTATTCTATCAGTTGTCATTCTTTCAGCACCACTTACAGGTATATATTTTGCTATTGTGACTATGCACTATTGACTTTAACAAGGTAATGCATGATTTTTGTTAGCGATTATCATGTTTACATGAAGGACCTTTATGATATGGGCTGTTAACTTTCTAATTAAATATGTATTTTTTAAAATGACACAAATATAAGTAATGTTGAAGAGGACTATTCCTACATGCATTGTTTGCACAATATTACAGGTGTACGTCACGTCCCTTAATCAACATTGGATTATTATATTTACTTGTATGCTTTTATTTAAAAGGCAAGAACACTGAAGTATAACCTTTGCACTGCAGCAGTTGTCAAAGTTCAACCCACATTATGCACTTCCAACATTGCAGCATTTGAGTCATGATGTGAGTTGGATTTGTCTAAGCTATGGAGTGACAAGGTTGACCATCAGTATCCTATAGCATAAGTAGGCTTTTGTGTTTGCATTTGTTTTCGACATGTGCATATCTGTAATAATATGTCACAATTATTTTGTTACAGATTTGTGACAAAGACTAATCATTTTATGGCTTTAAAGCTGACGTTTCAAATGTTTACAGCTTAGAAATCAGGGTGTAGCCTCATATCTATGTGTAGCACTAGACACTTTGACATGTCATGTTTTTTTCACCATGATTAGGTAGCTAGCAGTAATTTTTGCCGGACACACAGCAGGGGAACAGCAGGCGTTACTGAACCCCACAAACACATCAGCGATTGTTTTCATCTGTGCAACTAACACTTCTGAGCAGCAACTGGCGGTGTTGAAGCCCAGGGTCAAGGAGGGTGTAGGCAGAGGCCTAGTATGAGATGTTTAAAGTTGAAGTTGTAGTTAGCAGCAGTAATTTTTGCCAGACACACAGCAGGGGAACAGCAGGCGTTACTGAACCCCACAAACACATCAGCGATTGTTTTCATCTGTGCATCTAACACTTCTGAGCAGCAACTGGCGGTGTTGAAGCCCAGGGTCAAGGAGGGTGTAGGCAGAGGCCTAGTATGAGATGTTTGAAGTTGAAGTTGTAGTTAGCAGCAGTAATTTTTACCAGACACACAGCAGGGAACAGCAGGCGTTACTGAACCCCACAAACACATCAGCGATTGTTTTCATCTGTGCATCTAACACTTCTGAGCAGCAACTGGCGGTGTTGAAGCCCAGGGTCAAGGAGGGTGTAGGCAGAGGCCTAGTATGAGATGTTTGAAGTTGAAGTTGTAGTTAGCAGCATTAATTTTTGCCAGACACACAGCAGGGGAACAGCAGGCGTTACTGAACCCCACAAACACATCAGCGATTGTTTTCATCTGTGCATCTAACACTTCTGAGCAGCAACTGGCGGTGTTGAAGCCCAGGGTCAAGGAGGGTGTAGGCAGAGGCCTAGTATGAGATGTTTGAAGTTGAAGTTGTAGTTAGCAGCAGTAATTTTTGCCAGACACACAGCAGGGGAACAGCAGGTGTTACTGAACCCCACAAACACATCAGCGATTGTTTTCATCTGTGCATCTAACACTTCTGAGCAGCAACTGGCGGTGTTGAAGCCCAGGGTCAAGGAGGGTGTAGGCATAAAATATTGAGTTATTGCCTTGTTACGTGGCCATTGCAAATGTATGTACTTCAAATAAGAATAAATGAAGTTTTACTGGGACAATAAAATGATGAATTTCAATTCCAAGAATAGAAAAATATTTATACTTGAGAGTCCTCTGTGGTTGATACCGTTTAATGGCTAACTGAAAATATGGTAACAAATTCCAAGCTTTCGAGACTACTCAGGTCTCTTCATCAGGCTAAGACTAAAACAAAAAATGAAGAATCACATATTTCTACACACAACAGGACACAGGAATAGGTAAGACAAGTGAGGGAGGGACAAGTGAGGGGAGACCGGCCAAAAAATGAGAACAAGGATGAATTATCAGCGCCACACAATAAGAGAAAAAATAATGGATTTACCTGTGGCAAAACACTTTTGTATGCCCGGTCATAGCATGATGGATATGGAATTACTGGTATTAAAATATAACTTCAAATATGAGAAAGATACAAAGGTTTCAGAATATAAGCTCATCATGACCTTTGACACTTAGTGATGGAATGAATAGATCACACGGATTTATGTCATTCTATATCAATTAAGGAATCTGCGTCTCTGCCGTTCCAGGGGCATGAAAACACAAAACCAGACCCCAATCAGAGGGCAATAAAACTTTCTATCCTTATCTAGGAACTGTTCCAATATTTATGTTCATCCCTCTGTCATAATGACAGTTCTGCTACACGTCACTTACTTGTCTTACCTATTGCACTATTCCTGTGTCCTGTTGTGTATAGAAATATGTGATGCTTCATTTTTTGTTCTAGTCTTTGCCTGATGAAGAGACGTGAGTAGCCTCGAAAGCTTGCAATTTGTTACCATCTTTTCAGTTATCCATTAAAAGGTATCAACCACTGCGGACTCTCAAGTCTAAATATTTTTCTATCTACTGGCTAACACGGTACAAAGATACACATGTTTCCTAACTTCAAGAATAAAAATAAAGACACTGCAAATATAAACGCATATATGCACATGCCAACAAGAAATGGAACAACACACCACCCAAAAAATTGGTTACAAAATATAGTGTTGTAAATTTAAGAATAAAAGTCCATTTTTGTATTTATGAATAATGCTTAAGGAACGCTATGTTAAACCATAACATAGTGAAGACAATGGATTTTGTAATAGTCACTCATCATCATCATCATTGCAATTTAGATGTGACAGTCACAGACATTTCAATTATTTAAGTTAATAAAATCGTTACTTTGTACAGCATGTATGACATGTCCAGCATGGACTCATCAATGTGATGACACAATAATGTACGATAAAAAATAACCATTTAAAAAAACATAATGCATTGTCACAATTTAAGTGTGTGCCTGCAAGTGTAGGTGAAACAAAGGCTACGGATAGCAAAGGTATATTCTATGTCTGTATCAGACAGTGGACAGCCTCTGATGGGTAATGGCGATGTTATACTGTACGTCAATAAAGTCTGCGGCTGCAATCATGCATTTTTTGCTTGTACAGTGTTAAAGAGGGTAAAAGCATGTCTGGTTGCGCAAGGCTTTATCCGTCAACACTACCTTCCTACTGTCACGCGTAGGGTAGGGTAGCGTGTGTCAATTAGATGACTCTATAAAATGTGACATTACGCAGCGTTATTGTGCCCTAGGGACGCCAAAAATACGACAGCAGTAATCATTTACTGTCTAATACTCCACCTATGACCAACAAAAAAAGACCGTTCCCTCTTTAACAATCTACAAGACTAACAAGCATAATGGTTGACGCTGACTTTATTGAGGTACAGTATTACATCGACATTGTCCATGAGTAACTATGCACTGTGATACCTATATATCATTATTAATTTATATCTGTTGTGGTTGTTTCAACAGCACTTGCAGGTATAACTACCTATTGTCAGTATGTATGATGCACTTTCTAGATGTAATAATTTATTATTGCACATTATTACCAGGTTTAGATGCTGGCCATTTCATATATGGTGTGTGAAGTTACAGTTGGCATCAGTATGTGTATTTTATAATGTCTGTCATAAATAAAACTCGTGATGATGATGATGAGGATTTTATGATTCGTACATCCATTGACTGCATTATCTTACAGGTACAGATACAGTTCCTTAAAAAGCATTAATTGATAAGTATGAAATGTACTTTTATGCATTAATTTCAAAAAGTGAACACTATGTTTTAGTTTTTGTTACCATTTCTAATAGACATGTGCAGATATGCGCTGTGATGACAAATTATTATTTGTCCATATTTGTTATAAAAATTTATCATTCTAGGCCTGGAAAACTTCACAATTTCCTGTTTTAAGCATAACAATCAGGGTGACGGCTCTTCCCTATTTGGAGCATGTTCGACATGGGTTTTTCTGTGCATGTGTAGGGAACAGGAGACTTCTTGCCGGACACACAGCAGGGGAACAGCTGGCGTTACTGAACCCCACTAACACTATAGCTTGTGTAAGGTTCTTTGTCTCTGTTGACATGTTCCTTGAAACTCAGTTTTTCGTCGGCCATTTTGCTTTCTGTCTTTCTGCAGCTCTTGCCCTCAGTTAATATGGAGTTTCCAGTTTTCATGTTCCCGCCCTGATTCTTCCCTCTTGCTTCTTAAGCAACCTCAGCTGAACAATCAGTGCTCCTGAATCAAGCCTCAGTCAGTCTGTGACCTGACTCCTGGAAACCTTGGACTTGTACTCCAGCTATTCCCTACTGAGGAACCTTGGAACACTTTTGGACTCTGGAAACCTGCTGTTTGGTGAATCCATGTTTGCAGAGGAATTACGGTACAGAGAAGAGATCCTGAACCTGCTTTGGAGATTTATTGTAGTGCTTGAAGTTACTCTGGCCTGCTGTGTCTCCTGTCGCTGTTCCTGCAAACTGTGTGAACTTTTCAGCATGCTTGTATGAAGTAATACAAGTCATTTCATTTCAACCTATGTCTCCTGTGTTTTCCTCGCACCCAAGCACAAGACGCTATAGGAACTGTACACTATACATGACAGCTTGTGTATTGGTCTGTGGACACGACACTTCTGAGCAGCAACTGGCAGTGTTGTAGCCCAGGGAGTAGAGTTCAGGTGGTAGAAAGATGAACATAACAGGAGACATGGACAACGTTGCGAACCAGTTATTTAATCTGAAAACGGACAGACAAATTCTGGCGAGATCCATGCCTTGTTCATTTTCAGAAAAGTAAGCCGGTCTACATTATCGGAGGATAGTCGCGTGCGACGGTCTGTTAGTACACCACCTGCAGCACTAAAGACGCGCTCCGATAATACACTGGCAGCAGGGCAAGCCAGCACCTCCAATGCATACTGGCTAAGCTCTGGCCATGTATCCAGCTTAGAGACCCAAAACTTGAATGGGGAAGAGCCATCTGGGAGTACACTGAGAGGGAAAGACATGTAGTCTGTCACCATCTTACGGAAACGTTGCCTCCTGCTGACTGGAGCCGTCTCGGATGGTGTAGACATTTGTGGCGCTGCCACAAAACTTCGCCACATTTGGAACATACTGGTCTTGCCCTGTGCAGAGGCGCTGCTTGTGCTCCCTCTTGTTGCAGAGCTGTCTCCACTGCCTCGACGCACAGAGCTGCTTTGTAAAGCAGTAGCAGCAGCAGTGCTCTCGGCTGGAATGGAGAACATTATGGATTGCACCAGTGTGTCTTGGTACTCCCGCATTTTACGCTCCCGATTCAACGGTGGATGAGGCTTTGTAAGTTGTCCCGGTAGCGAGGGTCTAGGAGGGTGTACACCCAATAATCAGACGTGGTGAGAATGTGGGCGATGCGGCGGTCGTTTCTCAGGCACTGCAGCATGAAATCAACCATGTGCTGCAGACTCCCAACTGGCCAAGAAACGCTGTCCCCTGCAAGAGGCGTCATCTCTGCCTGCTCTGCATCACCCCACCCTCGCTCTACATACTGACTAGAGCGTTGTGTACCTCCCTCTGGAGCGATGTCTTCCTCCTCCATTGACTCCTCCTCATCCTCCTCACAAAGTGAGCCCTGCCCAGCCCTTTGTGAGGAACCACGTTGCGCTGACTGTCCAGAAGGTGATGGAATTTGTGACTCCTCATCCTCCACCTCTTCCAAAACCTCATCCCTTAGTGATTGCAGTGTTTTTTGAAGCAGGCAGATAAGGGGGACAGTCAGGCTGACTAGTGCATCATCTGCACTCGCCATCCGCGTTGACTCATCAAACGCACGCAAAACGTGGCAGATGTCCTTCATAGAGGCCCACTCAGTAGTGGTGAAGTGTGAACGGCGCAAATTGCGAGTTGATTGCGCCTGATGCAGCTGATACTCCATTACTGCTGGCTGCTGCTCACACAACCGCTCCAACATATGTAACGTGGAATTCCACCTGGTGGGTACGTCACATATGATGCGATGTTCAGGAAGGCGAAATCTGCGTTGCAGAGCTGCAATGCGCGATCTGGCCATGCTGGAACGTCGCAAGTGAGCGCACTCTAGGCGGACCTTGTGCAGCAGTGCATCAAGATCCAGATAGTCCCTCAAAAAACTCTGCACGACCAAGTTGAGCACATGTGCCAGACATGGTATGTGAGTGAGGTTGCCAAGGCCCAGAGCTGCCACCAGTTTCGGCCATTGTCACACACTACCAAGCCTGGCTGGAGATTCGCTGGCAAAAACCACACGTCGCTCTCCTGCTTGATGGCATTCCAGAGCTCCTGCGCTGTGTGGCTTCGATTCCCCATGGAAATTAATTTCAGGACGGCCTGTTGACATTTGGCCACGGCTGTGCTCATATCGGTCGCAACAGGTAAGCGTTCACGGGTCCATGTGGAGGTAGACCGTGACGGCTCCTGCAGCGATGATTCTGAGGAACTGGAGTAGGAGGAGGAGTCAATGTGGACAGACTTGATTCCTGCAATCCTTGGAGTTGGCAGAACACGTACAGCGCCACTCGCAAGATCTGTACCTGGCTCCACAACATTGACCCAATGGGCAGTGAGGGAAAGGTATCGTCCCTGGCCATGGGTACTGGTCCACGCATCGGTGGTCAGGTGGACCTTGCTACTGACGGCGTTTAGTAGCGCATGTTTAATTTTTCCCTCAACATGCTTTTGCAGACCAGGGACGGCTTGCCTGCTGAAATAAAATCGGCTGGGCACATTGTATTGTGGGACTGCCAATGCCATTAAGTTACGGAAACTGTCAGTCTCCACCAGCCTGAATGACAGCATTTCAAGGGACAGGAGTTTTGCCATGCCAGCATTCAGAGCCTGTGCTCGTGGATGGTTTGCCGAGTATGGCCGTCTTTTATCCCATGCCTGTGCTACCGATGGCTGTTTTGTGGCCTGGGAGTGTGAGGATGACAGGGAACTTGCAGCTGTGGGTGGAATAACACTGGGTCTCTGGACAACAGTGACAGAGGTTCTTCCATGGCGATCCTGTGAGGAAGCCGTACCAGCTGTGTGAGAGCTGGAGGAAGAGGCTCCAACACGAGCTGAAGATGTAGGTGCTGCTGTAGGTTGGCCTACATCTCCAGTGTGTCTTTGTAACTCAACCACGTGCTTTGACCGCACATGTTTCCACATATTTGTGGTATTAAGGTTACTGACACTTTTACCTATTTTTACTTTTTGATTACACAGCTTGCATTTGACACAGCAAATATCATCTGCAAGTGTGTCAAAAAAGGACCACGCAGTGCAAGTCCTGGGAGCGCCCGTTTTGGCTGTTGGAAGAGAACTGCTACGAACGGGTGCCAAACTGGAGGCTACAGGCAACCGAATCTGCAGCCTACCTCTCCCTACTGTTTGGATCGTTGGGGCAATCTCTTCCTCAGAGCTGCTACCACCACCTTCCTGTTCCTCATGCCATGTTGGGTCTTGGACCTCATCATCTCCACTACCCTCTTCCAACACCTGCTGCTGTTGGGTGGTCTGGCCAGCACCATGCTCAACAGAAACTGGCACCTGAGTCTCATCATCATCAGATGCGTTCTGCGGTGTGCTGACCATCGGCACTGGCTCACCCGCCTCTTCAGATTCAGAGAGACACAGCTGTTGCGCATCACTGCATACTGCCTCTTCTTCACATTCCAGAATGCTGCTTGGCTGGGCCCCTGTTTGCAAGCCAACAGATTCTGAGAACAGAAGCAGAGACTCAGCTGGCTCCTTTACAGAGCTCTCTGACTGCCTGGCAATTTGGCAGGCGGTGAAGAGACAGATGGTTGTTCAACAGTGCTGTGGTCCTGAGAGGAGGTGGAAGCAATTGAAGTCGATGCATTGGCTGCCATCCAACCAACAACGGCTTCAATTTGTTCTTTCCGCAGCAGGGGGGTACGCCGATCTCCTACAAAGGTGCGCATAAAGGAACGCTCACGGGGAAAACTGGTGGATGCTGTGTCACTGGGTGCGGCAGCAGCCACAGAATCCCCACGTCCTCTCCCTGCTGAAACTCCACGGCCACGACCACGTGCCTTACTCCCTGCCTTCTTCATCTTGGTAGATTGATAAAGAAAGTCAGAAAAGTTATAAGGCCTAAGTGTGGTTATTCCTCAGAGACTGCAGTGAACACTGCAGACAACTGTTCAGTAGCTGTGAAAGGCCCCTTTGTGTACTTCTATAGTGTTTGCAACCAATGTATTGTATACGGATGGAAGCGCGTCACACTAATAGATTAGATTTTTTTCAAATATAATGGAGCAGCACCAATTAGAGAAAAATGTGAAGGATGAGGCAGTGACACACGCTCAGCAGACTACAACCAGCAGTGGTTGAAGAACTAACTGGAGCGTAATCTGCACTCAAAAAATGAAAAGCTCACAGACTACAGTGAACACTGCAGACAACTGTTCAGTAGCTGTGAAAGGCCCCTTTGTGTACTTCTATAGTGTTTGCAACCAATGTATTGTATACGGATGGAAGCGCGTCACACTAATAGATTAGATTTTTTTCAAATATAATGGAGCAGCACCAATTAGAGAAAAATGTGAAGGATGAGGCAGTGACACACGCTCAGCAGACTACAACCAGCAGTGGTTGAAGAACTAACTGGAGCGTAATCTGCACTCAAAAAATGAAAAGCTCACAGACTACAGTGAACACTGCAGACAACTGTTCAGTAGCTGTTAAAGGCCCCTTTGTGTACTTCTATAGTGTTTGCAACCAATGTATTGTATACGGATGGAAGCGCGTCACACTAATAGATTATATTTTTTTAAAATATAATGGAGCAGCACCAATTAGAGAAAAATGTGAAGGATGAGGCAGTGACACACGCAGTGGTTGAAGAACTAACTGGAGCGTGATCTGCACTCAAAAAATCAAAACCTCACAGACTGCAGTGAACACTGAAACACAACTGTTCACTATCTGTGAAAGGCTCCTTTCTGTACTTCTATAGTGTTTGCAACCAATGTATTGTATACGGATGGAAGCGCGTCACACTAATAGATTATATTTTTTTAAAATATAATGGAGCAGCACCAATTAGAGAAAAATGTGAAGGATGAGGCAGTGACACACGCTCAGCAGACTACAACCAGCAGTGGTTGAAGAACTAACTGGAGCGTGATCTGCACTCAAAAAATCAAAACCTCACAGACTGCAGTGAACACTGAAACACAACTGTTCACTATCTGTGAAAGGCTCCTTTCTGTACTTCTATAGTGTTTGCAACCAATGTATTGTATACGGATGGAAGCGCGTCACACTAATAGATTATATTTTTTTCAAATATAATGGAGCAGCACCAATTAGAGAAAAATGTGAAGGATGAGGCAGTGACACACGCTCAGCAGACTACAACCAGCAGTGGTTGAAGAACTAACTGGAGCGTGATCTGCACTCAAAAAATCAAAACCTCACAGACTGCAGTGAACACTGAAACACAACTGTTCACTATCTGTGAAAGGCTCCTTTCTGTACTTCTATAGTGTTTGCAACCAATGTATTGTATACGGATGGAAGCGCGTCACACTAATAGATTAGATTTTTTTTCAAATATAATGGAGCAGCACCAATTAGAGAAAAATGTGAAGGATGAGGCAGTGACACACGCTCAGCAGACTACAACCAGCAGTGGTTGAAGAACTAACTGGAGCGTAATCTGCACTCAAAAAATGAAAAGCTCACAGACTACAGTGAACACTGAAACACAACTGTCCACAATCTGTGAAAGGCTCCTTTCTGTACTTCTATAGTGTTTGCAACCAATGTATTGTATACGGATGGAAGCGCGTCACACTAATAGATTAGATTTTTTTCAAATATAATGGAGCTGCACCAATTCCACAAAATAAAATAAAAAAAAGAGTCTGTGAGTGACACGTGCAGATGCCTACAGACAGCGTTGCATGCAGAGCAAACTGCAGCGTCACCTGCACTCTCACACACACCTTGCACAGAGCTGTTAAAACAACACTGGCAAAAGGAAGCTTTACACAGCGGTTGGTAAACTAGCCTGCCTAAAGCACAGTACACAAAATCGCAATCTCTAACTGTCCCTCAAAGTCAGCAGAACAGCGTTCTGTCCCTAACTGAATTCACAGCACAGTGACGCTAAAATGGCGGCGGCGCCTTTTATAGTGCATTCTGACATCATTTCAGCAGCCAATCACAGCCATGCCATTAGTTAACATGACCGCAGCAGTACAGGATGTGCCCACACTTCATAGGATTCCTCATTGGCTGACTAAAATCACAGTGCCTCTCAAAGAATTATGGGAACTTCCGATTCCGGTATACAATATAGGAAAAATATCGGAACTAAGTATCGGAATTCCGATACAGCGAATATCGGCCGATACCCGATACTTGCGGTATCGGAATGCTCAACACTAATCACCGTAGGTATGCTCCCCGGCTGCTTCTAGTTGTGCGGTTTGTTTGGGGATCTGCAACCCATTAGTTCCCAACCTCTCAGGTGTTCGGCTGCCTTGCTGTTTTGCTCCTGTCCTCCTCAGTTACCAAATCATAACACAAGACATCAAATCATTGGAGACTCCACTCTCCAGTCTTGCTGAACACAGACTGCCTGTAGAGCCCATTTATTTAGACCCCGGAACCTGTGACTCTTTCCATCATGTGACTGATCACATGATGTGACTGACCACATGATCATGACATCACACAGGTCCTGTCAGCTCTGCAGGAGGAGATAAAGTGGACCTCCTCCCACCCGCTCTATGAAGGTCCACTTGAAACCAGCCCATTATGCAACTTCAACTTAAGCCTCACAACACGTAGTGTGCTGGAGGAACATACTCTGGTTTAAGTTCACTGACGTCATTAAGTGCAGTGACACATATCTGCCCTCTATTACCTTTCCAGTGACTTTGTCACAATAGTGTACAAGCAATAGAGGGGAATGATCACCAGTGACATTATACACAGGAGCTCTGTATATAGTATACAGTGTATAGTGTCATTGTGTAGGTAATACAGGACTAATCAGTGATATTATACGTAGGAGCTCTGCGCATAGTGTACAGGTATTACAGAGATCACCGGTGACCAGGGGCTAGGTGTCACATTTCAGCCTGGGGACAACCACAAGGCATTGGCTCTCTAATTGCGGTGGACCACCTTTGGCCTGCTCATCTCTGGCCTCTGCATTAACCCCTTAACCCCCAAGGGTGGTTTGCACGTTAATGACGGGCCAATTTTTACAATTCTGACCACTGTCCCCTTATGAGGTAATAACTCTGGAACGCTTCCATGGATTCTGGTGATTCTGACACTGTTTTCTCGTGACATATTGTACTTCATGATAGTGGTAAAATTTCTTTAATATGACTTGCGTTTATTTGTGAAAAAAACTGAAATTTGGCAACAATTTTGAAAATTTCTCAATTTTCCAATTTTGAATTTTCATACCCTTAAATCTCAGATATACAGTACAGACCAAAAGTTTGGACACACCTTCTCATTCAAAGATTTTTCTGTATTTTCATGACTGAAAATTGTACATTCACACTGAAGGCATCAAAACTATGAATTAACACATGTGGAATTATATACTTAACAAAAATGTGTGAAACAACTGAAAATATGTCTTATATCATAGGTTCTTTAAAGTAGCCACCTTTTGCTTTGATTACTGCTTTGCACACTCTTGGCATTCTCTTGATGAGCTTCAAGAGGTAGTCACCGGAAATGGTCTTCCAACAGTCTTGAAGGAGTTCCCAGAGATGCTTAGCACTTGTTGGCCCTTTTGCCTTCACTCTGCTGTCCATCTCGATTGGGTTCAGGTCTGGTGACTGTGGAGGCCAGGTCATCTGGCGTAGCACCACATCACTCTCCTTCTTGGTCAAATAGCCCTTAAACAGCCTGGAGGTGTGTTTGGGGTCATTGTCCTGTTGACAAATAAATGATGGTCCAACTAAACGCAAACCGGATGGAATAGCATGCCGCTGCAAGATGCTGTGGTAGCCATGCTGGTTCAGTATGCCTTCAATTTTGAATAAATCCCCAACAGTGTCACCAGCAAAGCACCCCACACCATCACACCTCCTCAATGCTTCACGGTGGGAACCAGGCATGTAGAGTTCATCCGTTCACCTTTTCTGCGTCGCACAAAGACACGGTGGTTGGAACCAAAGATCTCAAATTTGGACTCATCAGACCAAAGCACAGATTTCCAAAGGTCTAATGTCCATTTCTTGTGTTCTTTAGCCCAAACAAGTCTCTTCTGCTTGCTGCCTGTCCTTAGCAGTGGTTTCCTAGCAGCTATTTTACTTTGAAGGCCTGCTGCACAAAGTCTCCTCTTAACAGTTGTGACATTGACCTGGTGTCTAATCTGAGCTGCTGTTAACCTGCGATTTCTGAGGCTGGTGACTCAGATAAACTTATCATCAGGAGAGGTGACTCCTGGTCTTCCTTTCCTGGGCGGTCCTCATGTGAGCCAGTTTCTTTGTAGCGCTTGATGGTTTTTGCAACTGCACTTAGGGACACTTTCAAAGTTTTCCCAATTTTTCGGACTGACTGACCTTCATTTCTTAAAGTAATGATAGCCACTCATTTTTCTTTACTTAACTGGTTTTTTCTTGCCATAATACACATTCTAACAGTCTATTCAGTAGGACTATCAGCTGTGTATCCACCAGACTTCTGCACAACACAACTGATGGTCCGAACCCCATTTATAAGGCAAGAAATCACACTTAACCCCTTAACGACCGCCGATACGCCTTTTAACGGCGGTCATTAAGGGTACTTAAACCACAGCGCCGTTAATTAACGGCGCTGTGGAAAAAGTGAATAGCGCCCCCCAGAGGCGCATTTTCTCCGGGGTCTCGGCTACCGGGGGTAGCCAAGACCCCAGAGAACATGAATCGGGTCGGTTTTTACCGACACCGATGTTGCGATCGCCGTTGTTAACCCTATAACAGCGATCGCAACAAAAAAAAAAATATTGTGCCATTTAATTTCTCTGTCCTATGATGTCATCGGACATCAGAGGACAGAGAAAAAGGGTCCCCGGGACCCCTATGTGGCCCCTGATCTCCTGCATGTGGCCCCCGATCTCCTGCATGTGGCCCCCGTGCCCTTCTGCCTCCCCCGGTGCCGCCGCCATTGAGAAAAAGGCGGGCGCATGCTCAGTGCGCACGCCGCTATGTGCTGGGGGGATGGGCAATTTTCTCTGGGGTCTCGGCTACCGGGGTAGCCAAGACCCCAGAGAACATGATCCGGGTCGGTATTCACCGATACCGGTGTTGCGATCGCCGCTATACAGCATAACGGCGATCGCAAAAAAAAAAAAAAAAAATGATTTCTCTCCCCTCTGATGTGATCGCACATCAGAGGGGAGAAAATGAGGGTCCACAGGTCCCCCGATCGCCCCCCCTATACCTCCCGGTGTCCTCGGTCCTCCTGCAGGCCCCAGGATCCCGGCGTCTTCTTCCTGGAATAAAAAAATGGCGGGCGCATGCGCAGTGCGCCCGCCGATCTGCTTGGCGGCAGATTCAAAATTTTTTTCATTAATTCTCATAAAAGTACATTTTGATCACTGTGATAAACTATCACAGTGATCAAAAAAAAAAAACAGTACATAACCCCCCATTTATCACCCCCTTAGTTAGGGACATATAATAAAAATAGAAATTATATTTATTTTTATTTTTCCGTTAGGGTTAGGGTTAAGGTTATAATTAGGGTTAGGGTTATAATTAGGGTTAGGGTTAGCATTAGGGTTAGGGTTAGCATTAGGTTAGGGTTATAATTAGGGTTAGGGTTAGGCTGGGTTCATACTGCGTTATGGCAGTCCGTTAGACGGACTGCGTTACATCGCAGTATAACGCGGTGTAACGCAGTCCGTTAACGCTGCCATTCACCCCCATTTGAGGGCGCATCGCGACGCATGCCGTAAAGCAGCATGCGTTCGTGACGTGCCATCATTCAGTGACGGAGCCTCGGACGCGGGCTGCAGCGTCTGGGCTCCGTCACAGCTAGCGCAGATGAATCATCTGCTGATTCATCTGCGCTAGCGGGTATAGCATAACGCGATCGTGTTATGCTATACCGTTACCAGCCCGTCAACGCTATGTGTTGAACGGGCTGGTAAAACGCAAAATGAACCTAGCCTTAGGGTTAGGGTTATAATTAGGGTTAGAATTAGGGTTAGGGTTACAATTAGGGTTAGAGTTAAAATTAGGGTTAGGGTTACAATTAGAGTTAGGGTTACAATTAAGGTTAGGGTTACAATTAGGATTGGAATTAGGGTTGGGATTTAGGTTAGGATTAGGGTTGGGATTAGGGTTAGGGGTGTGTTGGGGTTAGGGTTGGAGCTAGAATTGAGGGGTTTCCACTATTTAGGCACATCAGGGGGTCTCCAAACACGACGTGGCGTTCAAAAAGTCAAATGGCGCTCCCTCCCTTCCGAGCCCTGCCGTGCGCCCAAACAGTGGTTTACCCCAACATATGGGGTATCAGCGTACTCAGGACAAATTGCACACTAATTTTGGGGTTCTAATTTCTCCTGTTACCCTTGGGAAAATAAAAAATAGCTGGCTAAAAAAAATCATTTTTGAGAAAAAAAATCATTTTTTATTTTTACAGCTCTGCGTTTATTCATTTCTGTGAAACACATGGGGGTTCAAAGTGCTCACCACACATCTAGATAAGTTCCTTAAGGGGTCTAGTTTCCAAAATGGGGTCACTTGTGGGGGTTTCCACTGTTTAGACACATCAGGGGGTCTCCAAACACGACGTGGCGTTCAAAAAGTCAAATGGCGCTCCCTCCCTTCCGAGCCCTGCCGTGTGCCCAAACAGTGGTTTACCCCAACATATGGGGTATCAGCGTACTCATGACAAATTTCACACCAAATTTAGGGTTCTAATTTCTCCTGTTACCCTTGGGAAAATAAAAAATAGCTGGCTAAAAAAAATCATTTTTGAGAAAAAAAATCATTTTTTATTTTTACAGCTCTGCGTTTATTCATTTCTGTGAAACACATGGGGTTCAAAGTGCTCACCACACATCTAGATAAGTTCCTTAAGGGGTCTAGTTTCCAAAATGGGGTCACTTGTGGGGGTTTCCACTGTTTAGACACATCAGGGGGTCTCCAAACACGACGTGGCATTCAAAAAGTCAAATGTCTCTCCTTCCCTTGCGACCTCTGCCGTGCGCCCAAAAAGTGGTTTACCCCCACATATGGGGTATCGGCTTATTCAGGAGAAATTGCACAACAAATTTTGTGGTTCATTTTTTCTTTTAACAGTTGTGAAAATAAAAAAAATTGGTTCCGAAGTAAAGTTTTTGCAAAAAAAGTTAAATGTTAATTTTTTCCTTCCACATTGCTTCAGTTCCTGTGAAGCACTTAAAGGGTTAATAAACTTCTTGAATGTGGTTTTGAGCACCTTGAGGGTTCAGTTTTTAGAATGGTGTCACTTTTGGGTATTTTCTATCGTATAGACCCCTCAAAGTGACTTCAAATGTGATGTGGTCCCTAAAAAAAAACTGGTGTTGTAAAAATGAGAAATCGCTGGTCAACTTTTAACCCTTATAACTTCATAACAAAAAAAAATGTTGTCCCAAAATTGTGCTGATGTAAAGTGACATGTGGGAAATGTTATTTATTAAGAAATTTGTGTGACATATCTCTCTGATTTTAGGGCATAAAAATTTAAAGTTTGAAAATTGTTAAATTTTCAAAATTTTTGCCATATTTCCGTTTTTTTCATAAATAAACACAAGTCATATCAAAGAAATTTTACAACTAACGTGAAGTACAATATGTCACGAAAAAACAGTTTCAGAATCAGCGGGATTCGTTAAAGCGTTCCAGAGTTATAACCTCATAAAGTGACAGTGGTCAGAATTGTAAAAATTGGCCCTGTCATTAAGCTGCAAAATGGCTCTGTCACTAAGGGGTTATTAAACCTTGACAGGGCACAGCTGTGAAGTGAAAACCATTTCCGGTGACTACCTTTTGAAGCTCATCAAGAGAATGCCAAGAGTGTGCAAAGCAGTAATCAAAGCAAAAGGTGGCTACTTTGAAGAACCTAGAATATAAGACATATTTTCAGTTGTTTCACACTTTTTTGTTAAGTATATAATTCCACATGTTTTAATTCATAGTTTTGATGCCTTCAATGTGAATGTACAATTTTCATAGTCATGAAAATACAGAAAAATCTTTGAATGAGAAGGTGTGTCCAAACTTTTGGTCTGTACAGTATGTCACACAAAATACTTAATAAATAACATTTCCCACATGTCTACTTTACATCAGCACAATTTTGGAGCCAAAATTTTTTTTCTTAGGAAGTTATAAGGGTTAAAAGTTGACCAGCGATTTCTCATTTTTAAAACCCCATTTTTTTTAGGGACCACATCACATTTGAAATCACTTTGAGGGGTCTATATGATTGAAAATACCCAAAAGTGACTCCATTCTAAAAACTGCACCCCTTAAGGTGCTCAAAACCACATTCAAGAAGTTTATTAACCCTTCAGGTGTTTCAGAAGAATTTTTTGAATGTTTAAAAAAAAATAACATTTAACTTTTTTTCACAAAAAAATTTCTTCATGTCTAATTTTTTTATTTTCTCAAGGGTAACAGGAGAAATTTGACCCTAGAAGTTATTGTGCAATTCGTCCTGAGTACGATGATACCCCACATCTGGGGGGAACCACTGTTTCGGCACATGGCAGACCTCAGAAGGGAAGAAGCGCTGTTTGACTTTTTCAATGCAAAATTGGCTGGAATTGAGAGCGGACACCATATCGCGTTTGCAGAGCCCCTGATGGGCCTAAAAAGTGGAAACCCCCCACAAGTGATCCCATTTTGGAAGCTAGACCCCCCAAGGAACATATCTAGATGGGTGGTGAGAACTTTGAACCCCCAAGGGCTTCACAGAAGTTTATAACGTACAGCCGTAAAATTAAAAATCATATTTTTTCCACAAAAATGATCTTTTCACCCCAATTTTTATTTTCCCAAGGGTAACAGGACCCCTAAAGTTATTGTGCAATTTGTCCTGAGTACAATGATACCTCATATCTGGGGGAAAACCACTGTTTGGGCGCATGGCAAGCTCGGAAAGGAAGGAGCGACATTTGACTATTTCAACGCAGAATAGGCTAGACGCCATGTCGCGTTTGGAGACCCCCTGATGTGCCTAAACAGTGGAAACCCCCCACAAATGACACCATTTTGGAAACTAGATCCCCCAAGGAACTAATCTAGATGTGTGGTGAGCACTTTGAACCCCCAAAGGCTTCACAGAAGTTTATTACGTAGAGTCGTAAAATTAAAAAACATATTTTATCCAAAAAAATTATCTTTTCACCCTCAATTTTTATTTTCCCAAGGGTAACAAGACCCCTAAAGTTAGTGTGCAATTTGTCCTGAGTACGCTGATACCCCATATGTGTGGGTAAACCACTGTTTGGGTGCATGGCAGAGCTCAGAAGGGAAGGAGCGCAGTTTCACTTTTTCAACCAAAATTGGCTGGAATTTGGATCGGACGCCATGTCACATTTGGAGAGCCCCTGATGTGCCTGAACAGTGGAAGCCCCCCAAAATTGATCCTATTTTGGAAACTAGACTTCCCAAGGAACTTGTCTAGATGTGTTGTGAGAACTTTGAACCCCCAGGTGTTTCACTAAAATTTATAATGCCCGAGCGTGAAATTAAAAAAATCATATTTTTTTCACAAACATGATCGTTTAGTCCCCAATTTTTTTTTCCAAAGGGTAACAGGAGATATTGGACCCCAAAGTTGTTGACCAATTTGTCTTGAGTACGCTGATACCCCATATGTGGGGATAAAACTACTGTATGGGTACACTTCGGGGCTCGGAAGGGAAGTAGTGACGTTTTGGAATGTAGACATTGATGTAATGGTCTGCGGGCATCATGTCGTGTTTGGAGAGCCCCTGATGTGCCTAAACAGTGGAAACCCCCCACAAGTGACCCCATTTTGGAAACTAGACCCCCCAAGAACTTATCTAAATGTGTGGTGAGCACTTTGAACCCCCAAGTGCTTCACAGAAGTTTATAACGCCCAGGGGCGTAAAAATAAATATTTTTGCCACAAACATGATCTCTCAGTCCCCAATTTTTTATTTTCCCAAGGGTAACAGAAGAAATTGGACCCCAAGAGTTATTTTGTACTTTTTCCTGAGTATGCTGATACCCCATATGTGGAGGTAAACCACTGTTTAGGTGCATGGCTGAGCTCGGAAGGGAAGGAGCACCTTTTGACTTTTTCAATGCAGAATTGGCTGGAATTGAGATCAGACGCCATGTCGCTTTTGGAGAGCCCCTGATGTGCCTAAACAGTGGAAACCCCCCAATTCTAACTGTTATGATCTGCTACAAGCACTAAGGAAAGGTAGGAATTCTGTCCCTACAATAGAACTAAGCTGGATCCCTACGATGTAACGGGGAACCTGATCCTGCGAACAGACCCGCTAAATTCCTCAGCTAGTCTGAACGAAGACCTATAGTTGCGAGGGAGGATTCCCTACAAGATCTAGGGACTGGGTGAAAAGGTGGACACCTCCTAACAGAAATTGTAGCAGAGAAAAATAAAACAGAAAACAAATTACTAAGAGATCCTAAGATCAAGCAAAACTGACAGAGTAAGGCACCTAAGCACCTGGCTAGCTTAAGAGTAGATAATACAATGAAGTCCAGCAAAGCCAGAAGGGCGGAGCCAGACTAAATAGGGTAAAAAGGTCATGTGACCAGCAAAGTGAAACAAAACCTAACAAGAGGGTTATAACAGTACCCTCCCTTCTAAGAGGATCCTCCGGATCCCCTATGACTTAGGCTTATCCGGAAATCTCTTGTGAAACGCTCTGACAAGTCTAGACGCAGAAACATCATCCGCCCTCACCCATGAGTTATCCTCGGGTCCATAACCCTTCCAAGCGACGAGGTACTGTAAACTCCCTCTATACCGTCTAGAATTTAGGATGCGGGAAATCTCATATTGCCCGTCCTCCACCACCAGGGGAACAGTGGCCGAGACGTCTCCATCTGAGGCCTCAGCTTTTTTCAAGAGAGAAACATGAAACACCGGATTGATCTTCCAGGAGGTAGGAAGCTACAACTTAACAGCAGATTGGTTAATAACCTGAAGCACCTTAAAGGGCCCTACAAACTTGGGACCCAATTTCTTAGACGGAATCCTCAAGCGCAGATTCTTAGAGGACAACCAAACCATGTCACCAATAGCAAACAAAACCTCTTGTCGTTTTCTATCAAAATACACTTTGGATCTTTTGTTAGCCTCCTGAAGATTACCACATACATCAGTCCAAACTCTCTCCAAAACACCAGAAAAATTCTCCTCTTCAGGTACAGCCGATCCCAACTTGGAAAATGACCCAAAAGACGGATGTCTCCCAGTACAACAAAAAAAAGGCGAACAACCAGCAGAAGCGGATGTATGATTGTTAAGAGCAAACTCAGCAAGTGGCAGAAACTCAGACCACCCCTCTTGATTATCAGTCACAAAACAACGCAAGAACTGCTCAACATCCTGGTTTTTCCTTTCTGTCTGGCCATTAGACTCAGGATGATATCCGGATGAAAACGACAAATGAACTCCCAACCTGTCACAAAAGGCGCGCCAAAAACGAGCCACAAACTGAGGTCCCCTATCCGAAACAATGTCAGTAGTAACACCATGTAGTCTGACTATTTCCTTGACAAAGGCCCTAGCGAGAGTCTTAGCGCAGGACAGTTTGATGAAAGGAACCAAGTGACACATCTTGCTAAAACGGTCCACGACCACCCAGATGACAGTGAAACCCTCAGAGGGGGAAGGTCAGTAATAAACTCCATAGCCAAATGTGTCCAAGGTGCACTAGGGACCTCCAGAGGGCAAAGCAACCCCGCAGCAGGAGTATGAGAAGACTTAGATCTAGCACACACAGTGCATTGACGCACCCACTTAATGACTTCCTTCTGCCATCCTGGCCACCAAAAACTGCGACCCACAAGTCTCTTGGTCTCAGAGATTCCAGGATGACCTGCCAACCGAGAGTCATGACATTCAACAAACAAATCTCTCCTCAGGGTACCAGGCACAAACAACCTCCCATGCGGCGTGTTAGATGGGGCATTCTCCTGTGCTTTAAGAATCTCATCTTCCAACACGGAGTCCAAGACAGCAATAACAACCCCCTCTTGTAAAATGTTCTCCTCCTCCTCAGTACCAACCATAGGAGAAAAGCTGCGAGACAAAGCATCAGCTTTAACATTTTTAGTACCTGGGATGTAAGTAACGGTAAAATTAAACCGTGAGAAAAACAGTGCCCACCTAGCCTGACGGGCATTCAAGCGTTTGGCAGCATCAAGGTAGATCAGATTTTTATGATCGGTGAAGACTTGAACGGGAAATTCCGCTCCTTCCAAAAAATGACGCCAGTGTTCAAATGCGAGTTTAATTGCCAACAACTCCCGATTACCGATATCATAATTTAGGTCAGACTCAGAAAATTTCTTTGAAAAAAAAGCACAGGGATGTACTCCATCCGTCTTTGCCTGAGACAACACCTCTCCGACCCCCACAGAAGAAGCATCAACCTCAACCAAAAATGGTTTAGTCACATCAGGCTGCGTAAGGATGGGAGCAGAGCTGAACCTCTCCTTTAGCAACACAAAAGCCTCAATGGCCTCAGTAGTCCACTGAACCGCATCAGCACCTTTCCTGGTGAGATCGGTCAGAGGTTTGGCAATCACAGAAAATTTTTTTATGAATTTTCTATAATAATTGGCGAACCCCAAAAACCTCTGTATTGATTTCACACCAATAGGTCTAGGCCATTCCTGCACAGCTTGCACTTTCACCGGATCCATCTCAAAACCTTCACTGGAGACAATGTAGCCCAAAAAACTAAGTCTCTGTACAGCGAACTCACATTTTTCTAGTTTGGCAAAAAGTGAATTATCACTCAGTAACTGTAATACTTCACGCACACTCCTCCAATGAGACTCCAAATCCGGTGAATAAATCAAAATGTCATCCAAATACACAACCACACTTCTGCCGATCAAAGGTCTAAGGATGTCATTAATAAGATTCTGAAAAAATGCCGGAGCACTGGAAAGCCCAAAAGGCATGACCAGATTCTCAAAATGACCCAGTGGAGTGTTAAACGCAGTCTTCCATTCATCCCCCTCCTTCATGCGCAACAAATTGTATGCCCCTCGAAGATCAATTTTCGAGAACCACTTGGCCCCCACTAACTGATTAAACAAATCAGGAATCAATGGCAGTGGGTAAGGATTGCGTACAGTAATCTTATTAATCTCACGAAAGTCTAGACAAGGCCGTAAACCGCCGTCCTTTTTTTTAACAAAAAAAAATCCAACCGCCACAGGAGACTTGGAAGGCCTAATGTGACCGGCGGCCAAGCTTGTCTGTATGTATTCCTCCAAAGCCTTTCTCTCAGGAATAGTCAAATTAAATAAGCGACTTTTAGGAAGAGTCGCTCCAGGGACAAATTCAATTGCACAATCATAATCTCTATGAGGAGGCAATACCTGCGATTCCTTATCAGAAAAAACTTTCCAAAAAATCCTGAATAGGTACAGGTAACTCCCCCTTAACTACAGCAGCAATACGCCCGTTACAACACTTGTCATAACAATTGGACTCCAGGACTTAATTTCATTGGTAGACCAATCCAGTACCGGATTGTGCAATTTTAACCAGGGTAACCCCAAAATCACCGGTGAGGGCAAATTATTCAAAACTACCAAATCCAAATTCTCTTGATGAACACCATTAATAGTAAGAGGAAATTCACAGATATGGTGAGTAACATTTTTCAAGGGAGAACCATCCACAGACACCACATTAATAGAGGAAGACAGAAGTTTGGGTTCTAATTTTAGTTTTTCCAAAAATTTCCCATCAATCACATTGAGAGTTGAACCACAATCCACAAATACCCGAAACTCCATTAATTCCTCCTCAACAGCAGTGGTAGCAGAAAGAAAGACACCTTTATTGTTTAAACAAGCTATACGGGCGAAACTGACCTCATTTTTTTTTTTTCTTTATTCATACGAAGCGCACAGTTCTTAATGAAATGGTCAGATTTGCCACAATAGAAACACAAGCCCTTAGCAAATCTGCGTTCTTTTTCACGAGAGTGAGGTGCCATTGCTCCAATTTCCATCGGCTCTCCAATGTCAGTACATTCCTTCTCCAAACTTGGAGCTGACAAGGCAGATTTACTCTCATTAACCCTAGCACGCAGTCTCCTATCCACCCGTATGGCTAATTGCATAGCCTCTTGCAAGTTACCAGGTATGGATAAGCAATCAGCAAATCTTTAACCCTTTCACTTAACCCTGCAAAAATAAACTTTTCAAAGCTGAATCGTTCCATCCTACCTGAGTGGACCACCTTCGGAAGTGAGTACAATATTTTTCCACATTACCTGATCCCTGTCTCAAACGTCTCAATTCTGTCTCAGCTGATGAAACACGATCCGGATCGTCATACAATAACCCCAAAGCAGAAAAAAAACTATCCACTGATCTAAAGCATGGATCACTAGACTGCAGAGAAAAGGCCCATTCCTGAGGTTCTTTGCGCAAAAGTGACATTATGAACCCTATGCGCTGTGCGTCATCACCAGAGGATCTGGGTCTCAAACGGAAATACAACAAGCAAGCATTTTTAAAAGAAAAAAAATCTTGTTGTTCACCAAAAAATAAATCAGGCAAACGTACCTTTGGCTCCACGAAATGTGCTCCAGAACAACTACTCACGTGTTGCTTTATCTCAGCCACCTCCAGAGAGAGACCCTGCAGGCGTTGAACTAAATCCTGAATCGACACCATGATAGAAAAAGAAAATCTTTCCTTACAGATTTTTTTTTTTTTTTTTTTTTCTTGGCTGGACTTACTGTTATGATCTGCTACAAGCACTAAGGAAAGGTAGGAATTCTGTCCCTACAATAGTACTAAGCTGGATCCCTACGATGTAACGGGGAACCTGATCCTGCGAACAGACCCGCTAAAGTCCTCAGCTAGTCTGAACGAAGACCTATAGTTGCGAGGGAGGAATCCCTACAAGATCTAGGGACTGGGTGAAAAGGTGGACACCTCCTAACAGAAATTGTAGCAGAGAAAAATAAAACAGAAAACAAATTACTAAGAGATCCTAAGATCAAGCAAAACTGACAGAGTAAGGCACCTAAGCACCCGGCTAGCTTAAGAGTAGATAATACAATGAAGTCCAGCAAAGCCAGAAGGGCGGAGCCAGACTAAATAGGGTAAAAAGGTCATGTGACCAGCAAAGTGAAACGAAACCTAACAAGAGGGTTATAACACTAACTCCAACCCTAACCCCAACACACCCCTAATCCCAGCGCTAACCATAACCCTAACCACTAACCTAACCCTAATACACCCCTAACCCTTATCCCAACCCTAACCCTAACTTTAGCCCCAACCCTAACTTAACTTTAGCCTCAACCCTAACTTTAGCCCCAACCCTAACTTTAGCCTCAACCCTAACCCTAACTTTAGCCCCAGCCCTAACCCTAACTTTAGCCCTAACCCTAATGGGTAAATGGAAATAAATACTTTTTTTATTTTATTATTTTTCCCTAACTAAGGGGGTTATAAAGGGGGGTTTGATTTACTATTTATAGCAGGTTTTTATGTTTGGCAGCTGGCACACGCTAAAAGACACTTTTTATTGCAAAAAATAGTTTTTGCATCACCACATTTTGAGAGCTATAATTTTTTCATATTTTGCCCCACAGAGTCATGTGACGTTTTTATTGGCACCATTTTCAGGCAAATGACATTTTTTGATCGCTTTTTATTACGATTTTTGGGAAGTAGAATGATGAACAAAAACCAGCAATTCATGAAATTCTTTTGTTGGGGGCGTTTTTACAGATCTGCATGTGGTAAAATTGATAAAGCAGTTTTATTCTTCGGGTTAGTATGATTACAGCGATTCCTCATTTATATAATTTTTTGTGTTTTGGCGATTTTATACAATAAAAACAACTTTATATAAAAAATAATTATTTTTGCATTGCTTTATTCTGCGAGCTCTAACTTTTTTATTTTTTTGCTGATGACGATGTATTGTGGCTTGTTTTTTGCGGGACAAGACGACGTTTTGAGCGGTACCATGTTTATTTATATCCATCTTTTTGATCACGTGTTATTGCACTTTTTGTTCGCTGTATGATGATAAAGCATTGTTTTATTGCCTTGTTTTTTTGTTTTTTTAAGGGGTTCACTAAAGGGGTTAACTAGTGGGACAGTTTTATTGGTTGGGTCGTTACAGACGTGGTGATACTAAATATGTGTTCTTTTATTTATTTTTTAATTTACATAAAGAAATGTATTTTTTGGAAAATAAAATTTTTTTTCTTTATTTAGGAATTTTTTTAAAAATATTTTTACACAATTTTTTTTTTTTACTTTGTCCCAGGGTGGGACATCACTATATAGTGTCAGATCAGCGATCTGACAGACAGTGCAGGAGGCTTGCCGGCGCCTGCTCTCAGCAGGCACTGAAAAGCCACCTCCCTGCAGGACCCAGAAAGACCCCACGGCCCCCA
>JARQOD010001580.1:0-58663 GCA_033576555.1 Oophaga sylvatica
TGGCATGGGGATCCTAGGTTCCACAACAGGCAACCTAGCAAGATATGCAGCAATACTCTGAACCTCAGTGGCAAGCTGATCCACACGGCCAGACAACTGTGCAAACTCCATTGGGAGAAAAGATCCTCCCCAGCACCCAGAGATACAGAGGAAAAAAAAAAAAAAATGCAACAAACAGAAAAATATCTCTGACAACTCTGACAACCTTTTTTCTTTCACAATATTTTTTCCCTTCTGTGAGTACCATACAATTTTCAATTTTTAGGCCGGTGATACTGTTTTGTTTCGGTAGCTGAGGAGTGCAGGTAAAAAAGGCAATACACCAGAGCAGTTGGAATCTATGAGATTGCAGTACCCTGACTAACCACCACAACTAGAGGCAGCCGTGGAGCGTTCCTACGTTGGTCCTAGACGCCTCGTCACAGCCTGAGAAACTAACTACACCTAAAGATAGATATAGGAAAGCTATCTGCCCCGGAGCAGAACCCCAAAGACAATAGAAAGCCCCCAAACAAGTAATGGCGGTTAGACAAGAGGAAATACTGACACAGAAAGAAAATAGTATGAGCAAACGCTGGGGCCCAAACTATCTAAATAGAAAAGGATAGGAAGGGTACTTACTGCAATCCCAGAAAACCCTGAAAAGCACCAACTCTACTAATTTCAAAATCACCTGAGATCACACGACCTCTACCACCTAAATTAGTTCTCTGGTGTAACAAAATCAAAACAGCAGCCACTGAAAAAACTGGAAAAAGAAAAAGAACAAAACTCAGTGGCTGAACTAAACTGAGAGGGCAGAAGCCCCCGGAGGGGACCCTGAAGGCCCCCAAAGAAGTGCAGGACAAAATGCAAAAATATAGCAAAAACACAAAAGAAGACAAAGTCTTATCTGTTAGCAGGAGATGCAGACACGACACAGCAGGCTACAAGGGAAACTGGAATGAAGGATTCAGACCAGAACAATTGAACACCGGCAACCCTGATGGGAAAATGACTCCCTTATATAAGACCAGTCAGTAACACCTGATTCCAGTCCTCACAATCTTCACTAGCACCGCTTGTAACCACCAGAGGGAGCCTCTGCTCAGAACTCATCTCAAACCCATTCACAACACCTTCCTAAGAAATGAAAAACTGAAGATTGGTCACTGCGGTGTGTGCCCAACATGGCTCTGCCCATATTCTTACCTAGTCTGCCGGCTGATCGTCAGATATGTAGCCCATCTGCCGCAGACCGTAGAGTGTAAACCACTTCTACAACAGCCGGAAAGTCGCCGGGTTCCTGGCTCTGCTGGTCTTTACGGAACTTATGGAAGCGGGACAAGTTGTTTAGTCTCTGAGGAGCTTATAATTAAGGAGATTAGGTCTGTAGGAGGGTCAGGCCTCAGGGAGCGTAAAGCCCTCCATGCACATTAACTGTCGGATGAATGCTGGTGCAGCTGACCCCTCTCTCTCCTGACTTCCCCGTGCTCGGGAACGCTCGGCCAAGTGCTCCTGTGTTGTCCAGGACAGAGCCAACATCAGACGCTGACCCCTGTCTCTCCTGACTTCCCCGTGCTCGGGAACGCTCGGCCAAGTGCTCCTGTGTTGTCCAGGAGAGAGCCAATATCAGACGCAGACCCCTCTCTCCTGACTTCCCCATGCTCGGGAACGCTCGGCCAAGTGCTCCTGTGTTGTCCAGGACAGAGCCAACATCAGACGCTGACCCCTGTCTCTCCTGACTTCCCCGTGCTCGGGAACGCTCGGCCAAGTGCTCCTGTGTTGTCCAGGAGAGAGCCAATATCAGACGCTGACCCCTCTCTCTCTCGACTTCCCCGTGCTCGGGAACGCTCGGCCAAGTGCTCCTGTATTGTTCAGGACAGAGCCAATATCAGACGCTGACCCCTCTCTCTCCCGACTTCCCCGTTCTCGGGAACTCTCGGCCAAGTGCTCCTGTGTTGTCCAGGAGAGAGCCAATATCAGACGCAGACCCCTCTCTGTCCCGACTTCCCCGTGCTCGGGAACGCTCGGCCAAGTGCTCCTGTATTGTCTAGGAGAGAGCCAATATCAGACGCTGACTCCGCTCTGTCCCGACTTCCCCATACTCGGGAACGCTTGGCCAAGTGCTCCTGTGTTGTCCAGGAGAGAGCCAATATCAGATACTGACCCCTCTCTCTCCCGACTTCCCCGTGCTCGGGAACTCTCGGCCAAGTGCTCCTGTATTGTCCAGGACAGAGCCAATATCAGATGCTGACCCCTCTCTCTCCCGACTTCCCCGTGCTCGGGAACGCTCGGCCAAGTGCTCCTGTGTTGTCCAGGAGAGAGCCAATATCAGACGCTGACCCCTCTCTCTCCCGACTTCCCCGTGCTCAGGAACGCTCGGCCAAGTGCTCCTGTGTTGTCCAGGAGAGAGCCAATATCAGACGCTGACCCCTCTCTCTCCCGACTTCCCCGTGCTCGGGAACTCTCGGCCAAGTGCTCCTGTGTTGTCCAGGAGAGAGCCAATATCAGATGCTGACCCCTCTCTCTCCCGACTTCCCCGTGCTCGGGAACGCTCGGCCCAGTGCTCCTGTATTGTCTATGAGAGAGCCAATATCAGACGCTGACCCCTCTCTGTCCCGACTTCCCCGTGCTCGGGAACGCTCGGCCAAGTGCTCCTGTGTTGTGCAGGAGAGAGCCAATATCAGATGCTGACCACTCTCTCTCCCGACTTCCCGTGCTCGGGAACTCTCGGCCCAGTGCTCCTGTGTTGTCCAGGACAGAGCCAATATCAGAAGCTGACCCCTCTCTGTCCCGACTTCCCCGTGCTCGGGAACGCTCGGCCAAGTGCTCCTGTATTGTCCAGGAGAGAGCCAATATCAGACGCTGACCCCTCTCTCTCCCGACTTCCCCGTGCTCGGGAACGCTCGGCCAAGTGCTCCTGTATTGTCCAGGAGAGAGCCAATATCAGACGCTGACCCCTCTCTCTCCCGACTTCCCCGTGCTCGGGAACGCTCGGCCAAGTGCTCCTGTATTGTCTGTGAGACAGTGAGAGTATGTGTATTGAATGGGGTGTATATTTCACCTAGCTACTTTACTGACTGGTATAAGGGAGGTGTGTGGCTTTGTAGACCTAGTGGTAGAGAAAGGTCACTACACCTAACATTCAGTACACACTTGCAGCTCAGGCCTGAAATCACTCAGGTGTTAATTAGGAGACCAGAAGTAGGTGTGTTGGAACACAGTCAGAGAGCTCGCTTAGTCTGGACAAGGAGTCCCGGCACAAGAAGCAGTCTCCAGGAGTGTGAGCTATCTCAGTCTGGGTGCTCGATGTACCCCGGACACAGGAGTAGTCTCAGTGAGAATCCGTGTGAATAGCGGCTGAATAGGAGGGGAGCTCTCTCAAGTCTGGACGTTGAAGGTGCCTTCAGACACAAGGAGGAGACTCTGTGAACCTCCATGCTGGTAAATGCTGGTAAATGCTGACAAATGCTGAACATATGTGTTGTTTTGGCCCCGGCTGGTAGAGTCGGGACCCGGATAGATAGGGAAATCTATCTAAGTGTAATTAGTGGCTAGACAAGCCTAGGTCTTCGGTTTATGATTTGTTTTATATCTGTTTGCTGTGGACTTTAATAAAGCTGGTTGCGGCCAGTTTTCATCAGAACTGCTGTCTGAATGAACTGTTTCCGTGCCACTCTGTCTACCCAGACGGCGATCCCAGAGCTAAATCCCCTGAAAAGCTTACAATTGGCGGAGAATGCTGGGGCAGCACAGTGGCTGATACAATTGGTGCTGGAATGTGTGTGCAGCACAGTGGCTTAGAGACAGCAATAAAGGTGAAGTCTGTTGAAATAGCAGCAGAGGAAAAAAAAAAGTGTGTCAAGAGAAACGTCTATTGGAGCAGTCTTAAAGAGACAGTAGCCCTAATAGAGTTTGCAAAAAAATTAAAAAAAAAGGTGTGTCTGCACAGCAGAGCTGAACTTGTTGTGGAAAAGACTGTGGAGTGTGCAGCAGCAAAAGAGAAACGTCTATTGGAGCAGTCTTAAAGAGACAGTGGCCCTAATAGAGTTTGCAGAGAAAAAAAAAAAAAAGTGTCTGCACAGCAGAGCTGAATTTTTCTGTGGAAAAGACTGTGGAGTGTGTATGTCTTGAGTGAAGACTGCCGTTGTTGAGACAGAGAAGTCTGACAGCATGGATGACAGCATGGAGGCGCTGTTTGAACAAATGGCGCAAGTTAATGTGCAACATAAGACTGCCGTGGTTGAGACAGATAAGTCCGGCAGTATGGAGGAGCTCATTGAGTACCTGGTACAGGCCCAGCAGAGCATGCAGCAGAGCATGGAGCGGCAGCGCCTGCAGCACCAGCAGCGCATGCAGCAGGCCCAGCAGCAATTCCTGCAGCAGCAGCAGGAGAATAACCGGTTATTTGTTGAGCGGATGGCAGCACAAAAAAAGGATTTCGGTGCCGCGTCCCGAAGTGATGTGGCAAAGTCACCTGCATTGTCCGCTGTAAAGAAGGCGGTAAGACGGTCCCTGAAAAAGATGACACCTCGTGATGATGTGGAGGTATATCTCACTAGGTTTGAGGGACTGGCAGAGAAGGAGAATCTGCCCCTATCTGAATGGGCCATGATGGTCGCACCCTATCTGATTGGAGTGCCCCAGGTGGCCTATGCTGACCTGAGCGAGCAGGACAGCCAAGACTATGCCAAGCTGAAAGCGGAGATTCTTACCCGGCTGGGTGTTATGGTGACAGCCCGTGCCAGGGGAGTTCATGACTGGAGATGCAGTTGGGAGTCTGCAGTCAGCAAACCTGATTATGGAATTGAAAAGGTGATAGTGGACCGCTACACCCGAGCACTTCCTCCTGAGGTACAGAGAGAAAGGTACTTTGGCCCCAAAGACTGTCTCCGTGACCAGCCGTCTGAGAGGTCGTCACTTCAGAGTTCCCGGACGCTGAACTCTCGCGGTAAGAGCGTTCCAGCTGTTGGGGACATGGGGTATGCTGATAAGCGGGTTCAGGCCCGAGGGGACATGTGGGTGGGAGAGTGTGATGGACAGTGTTGGAGCTGGCGTGAAATTGCAGCCAACTGTCAATAGAGGGGGAGCCTATGTGTTGTGATGTTGGCAGATCCCTCTCTCTCTGCGCAGAACCTGTGTGTGTGTCCACCTTAGCCGAAGAGACTGGACCACAGGTGTCCCCGGTGGTTGTAAATGACTGCCCAGCACAGGCCCTCTTGGACTCAGAGAGTCCAGTGACTTCCGTATGTGACAGCCTGATTGATAGGGACTTCATCCCTGATAAACACCTGAGTGTGGTGTGCATCCATGGAGACACCAAAGTCTACCCAGAGACTGCCGTGGACTGGATCCCCAAACGCGGGGAGGTTTCAGGTGAAGTGGGGGTAGTGAAGAACCTGGTGCACCCCGTCATATTGGGTAATGACTTTCCCCGGTCTAAGGATCTCTGGGGGAAAAATGTTTCGGATGGACAGTGTGATGAAGCTCCTACTGAGGGTGCGCAGTCCCGAGGGGCGGAACACAATGCTAGTGGGCCGTTAAACTTATGTGATAATGATGATGATGATGATAATGATGATGATGATCATGATAATGATGATAACCATGATAATGATGCTGATGCTGATAATGATGATGATAGTGATGATGATACTGATCATAATCATGATAATGATATTGATAATAATGATGACTGTGATAGTGATGAAATTCCTTTGCAGGTGATGTTGGGAGACGAGGATGGTGGTTCTCGGGAACCGAGTGTCCCTGATTTACCTATGTCCTGTGACAATTTTGAGAGTGAGCAGTGGCGAGACCCCACTCTTAGGACGGCACAGGAAAATATGATTGTTCTAAATGAGGTTTCCCAGGAGCCTGGCTCTGAGGAGAGGTTTCCTCATGCTGCCATGGACAATAGCCTATTGTATAGGGACACTGAAGTCCAGGGAGAGGTCGTGAGTCAGCTCCTAGTACCTGAGCTATATAGAAGTATAGTGCTGAGGTTGTCACTTAGTCACATACTTGAGGGACCAGATGGTGAAGTTAATGTTGTGGATGACATGTTAACTAAGGTTCCAGATCAGGATGTGAATGAGAATGAATTGTATACTCCTGAAAGTGAGCAGGATGAGAATGAGAATGAATTGTATAACCCTGAAAGTGACCCGGATGTGGCTGAGAAAAAGGGGTCAGACAGGGATAGTGGGAGTGATAGTGAATCATCTGATGACAATAAAGCAACCAGTGCAAATGAGGAAGGCATGGTAGCAGAGGAGGTTGAGAGTCCTGAGAAGAAAGCTGATGCTGACCTTACAGCCGGACAGAAGATGGCATCTGAAGATGTTTTACAGTTGGCCAATTCCCTGGCGAAGACTAAGGTGAAAGGAGGAGAGCTGAGCTTTAAAGGCAGGACTCTGAATTGAAACACAGACAAGTGGATGCTGTCCGAAAAATGATGAAGTTCATCAATGTTATGGTATGTGAGCTGCATACTAATGCCCCAGGATCTCTGAAGTATGCTGCAGAGGTGGAAAAAGCCATGGAAAGTGGTGGTCACCCAGTCCGATGCCCAATCAAAGCTGAGGTCATCAAGTGATAGCTGTGAGGAACAAGACTGAAAGATATGGGATGACTCTGTCCCAGGAATCTGTTTCCTGCCCGAAGACCAGCGGCTGTGACCGGGGTTGCGGGTTCGATTCAGTACTTGCAACTCAGGGAAAGCTACAAGGCTGAAGTTCGGCGCCCGGAGCCACAAGCGGATGTTCCCCAAGTGACACCTAAGGATCTGGAATAAGTCACAAGAATGAGATTTGTTAGGAACATCAGCTGGCGTTGTGGTGAGCTCAAGCGCACTTTCATGAGATCTACACGGAGCCCACGTCGCAACCAAATGGGAAAAGCGATGTGTCACTCCGTTGCCGCTGCAGACACACGGGAGCTCAGATGGGATGCAGAACGTGGTGGAAGAGAAGAATCCGGCGGGTTCTGAGTATACAGATGCCGCTATCAAGGAGAACTTGAAAGCCGGAATAAATGGAAATATTGGAGACCATAATGATGTGACTGAAGAGGCAGAATGTAAGACTGACGGTAGGGCTTCTGAGCATGTTCTACCAGAAGAGCCTGGAGAAGGGGCCGAAGACATACAAGACGTCCAACAGGTACCAGATGAATTGATTACTTCTCAGAAAAAACTCCAAACTGTGATGAAGGAGCGTGATCAGAGCCATGAGGATCTCCTGAAGAAAGAATAAGAGCTCTGAGTCTTATGCAAAGTGAGCCTGTACAAGAAGAGGATGAATTATGTGTACCGAAAAAGAAAAACGATCAGCTTCCTCTACAGTGCCAATTGTGGGAACAGTGTGGCTCAAAATGGTCAGAGACCATGGCAGAGGTGCTTAAGTTCTGTGAAATAGAATTTATGAACCAACTGATATTTAAGAAAGTAGATGTGCTAAAAAAGGTTCAGGGGGAATTAGAGAAAGGTGAAAAAAACCCTATACCTCCTGTGACAGTTGGTGACACAGGGTCAGTGCCCCAAAAACAGGAGGTACGAGAGTTTCTGTGGAAGAATCAGCAGAGGTGTTCTGACGTGCCTGGTCGTACTTCTCTGGCCAGGCACTATATCGAAACTGAGCCCGGTCCTAAGGTCAAGATGAAACCGTGCAGGATACCCGAGGCCCGCAGAGAGCATAGGACTGGGAGGGTACAGGGTAGTACGGATGCTTCAGATGAAGAGAAAGCTGATGTTGGCTATGACTCAGGTGAAGATACAAATGACAGTGGTGAAGATGAAGCTGATGAGGGCCATGACTGGTCCAGAGTTCACTGTCTCTGTTGGATTGTTAACCAGCCCTCCGGTCTGGATGACCAGCCCTCCGGTCTGGAGAAGAGGGGGGGGATATGTGAGACAGTGAGAGTATGTGTATTGAATGGGGTGTATATTTCACCTAGCTACTTTACTGACTGGTATAAGGGAGGTGTGTGGCTTTGTAGACCTAGTGGTAGAGAAAGGTCACTACACCTAACATTCAGTACACACTTGCAGCTCAGGCCTGAAATCACTCAGGTGTTAATTAGGAGACCAGAAGTAGGTGTGTTGGAACACAGTCAGAGAGCTCGCTTAGTCTGGACAAGGAGTCCCGGCACAAGAAGCAGTCTCCAGGAGTGTGAGCTATCTCAGTCTGGTGCTCGATGTACCCCGGACACAGGAGTAGTCTCAGTGAGAATCCGTGTGAATAGCGGCTGAATAGGAGGGGAGCTCTCTCAAGTCTGGACGTTGAAGGTGCCTTCAGACACAAGGAGGAGACTCTGTGAACCTCCATGCTGGTAAATGCTGACAAATGCTGAACATATGTGTTGTTTTGGCCCCGGCTGGTAGAGTCGGGACCCGGATAGATAGGGAAATCTATCTAAGTGTAATTAGTGGCTAGACAAGCCTAGGTCTTCGGTTTATGATTTGTTTTATATCTGTTTGCTGTGGACTTTAATAAAGCTGGTTGCGGCCAGTTTTCATCAGAACTGCTGTCTGAATGAACTGTTTCCGTGCCACTCTGTCTACCCAGACGGCGATCCCAGAGCTAAATCCCCTGAAAAGCTTACATGTCCAGGAGAGAGCCAATATCAGACGCTGACCCCTCTCTCTCCCGACTTCCCCGAGCTCGGGAACGCTCGGCCAAGTGCTCCTGTATTGTCTATGAGAGAGCCAATATTAGATGCTGACCCTCTCTCTCCCGACTTCCCCGTGCTCGGGAACGCTCGGCCAAGTGCTGTCATGTGTGCATCGCCACGAAGATCGTCGCGGTTGCACATTCTGACTTCTCACAGCTGAGTTGCTGTTTCTTTGTGTTTGGCAGTTAGGGAGTTAATTCTGTCTGTGCTCAGTTCTGGGACTGGGTGCAGTTTCTCCCGGCTGCAATTAATTATTTGTTGATTGGTTTCCTTTAAATCTCTGGTTGTCTGTGTTGGGAGTTGCCAGTGAAATTCTTCATGCAGACCACAGATAGGATTGTATCTGTATAGACTTAAGTTAAAGAGCTCCTTAGTTGTTTTAAGCTCACCTTGCTTAGAGTTTAATATCCCAGATCATTTATGTTCCTTCTGTGTTTGAGTGTGTTATGCAAGTCTGTGTTTTCTCCAGTCTGTCTTATATGTCTAATCTGTGTATTTAGCAGAGATCAGCCCATATCCCTTTGGTGGTAATCAGAATCCTTCTTAGGACTGATTACAGGGTTCAGGACTGATAGGAGACAGGGTTAGGCTGGAGACTTGGACCTCTGAACCATTATCAGTACCTCCAAGGTGAGGGATTAGTTAGGACCCCAGTTTAGGGTCAGGTTAGACCCCCGGTCCTCCTCTTTCCTGTGACAGTGTATCAAGTCCTCAAGATTAACCCTGAGTTCAACGGATATCGTGTCAGGTAAATCTATTCTATATTTACATGCTGATGTTGCTAATCTATATGTTGTATAGAGTGTTGTTCTTTTAAGAATAGTTTACTGACATCGTACACATATCATAAGACCGCGTGACATTTTCACTGGCCCATAAAATTATTCCCAGTTGCCATGGATCCAGTAGCCCAGCTGGCTCTGCAGTTGCAGGGATTATCCATGGAGCTGACGGACATTAAGTCCAAAGTTTTGTCTCCCTCGGAGCAAACCAGATTTGAACCTAAAGTAGCTCTCCCGGACAGGTTCACTGGTGGGCGAGACAAATTTTTTACCTTCAGGGAAGCATGTAAATTGTATTTTCGGCTTCGGCCTCGATCATCAGGGAGTGAAGAGCAGAGAGTGGGAATTGTTATCTCGCTCCTACAAGGGGACCCTCAATCCTGGGCCTTCTCCCTTCCTCCGGGATCCCCGGCTCTACAGTCAGTAGATCGATTTTTTACTGCCCTGGGTTTGGTATATGATGACCCAGATCGGGTCTCTCTTGCTGAGACAAAATTACGTAAGATACAGCAGGGAGATCGTCCGGCGGAGGAATTTGCTTCTGAGTTCCGTAGATGGGCCACAGATACTCAGTGGAATGACCCAGCTCTTAGAAGCCAGTTTTGTCATGGGCTTTCTGACAAATTAAAGGACGTTTTGGCTCAGTATGATTCTCCTCCATCACTGGAGGCTGCTATGGCCCTAGCTATCCGTACTGATAGACGGCTCCGGGAAGGTGCGAGGTAACTCCGCCCCCTGTTGTTACTCCACCTACTACTAAAGTCCCTTATGTTGAGGTTCCCCTTGTCTGTTCGGAGGAGCCTATGCAGTTGGGAGGGACATCATTTCGTAGGAGGGGATTGGCGGTACGCCGCAGGACTAGAAGGTGTTTCTTCTGCGGGAAAGAGGGACATTTTGTTGGGGGATGTCCATCCCGTGCCTTGTTGAGCAAAAAGTCGCCGGAAAACTGTTAATCCCAGGTTGTGTGGTGGACGACAACCTGGGAGTATGTATTTCGTCCGCTAGTTCTTCTCAGTTCCTTGTACCAGTGGAGGTGGTGGTTGGTACGAGAGTGGAGAGATTTTCTGTTCTTCTTGATAGTGGGTCCGGGGCTAATCTGGTTGACGCTCAGTTTGCTCAGGCTCAAGGTATGCATCTGAGTGTATTGGTCAAACCGATCCCTATATTCTCCATTGACGCCAGGCCTCTCGGCCAAGGTAGCTTTGTTCATGAGGTTCATAACATTGACCTTCGGGTAGGGGCAATACATAGGGAACTATTATCTTGTTATGTGTTGGAGGGTCTACCTACTCCTATTGTGTTGGGACTTCCTTGGCTGGTTAAACATAACCCTGTGATTAATTGGCAGTCCAGAGATATAAGCCAATGGGGTGAGTTTTGCAAAAGTAACTGCATGAACACAGTCATCAGTGCGGTCGTGCCTAGTACTTTGCCTCCTTTTTTGGAGGACTTTGGGGATGTGTTCTCTGAGGAGGGGTGTCAGGAGTTGCCTCCTCATCGCGTGTATGACTGCTCTATTAATTTACTTCCTGATGCTAAGTTACCTAAAGCTAGGTTATATAACCTTTCTGGTCCTGAGAGGCAGGCTATGAAAGATTATATTTCGGAAAGTCTGGCCAAAGGGCATATTAGACCTTCATCTTCCCCAGTGGCCGCGGGGTTCTTCTTTGTGAAGAAAAAAGATGGAGGCCTACGCCCTTGCTTGGATTTCCGCAAACTTAATCGGATTACTGTTCGAGATCCGTATCCACTCCCTCTGATTCCTGATCTCTTCAATCAAATTGTTGGCGCCAAATGGTTCTCTAAATTGGATCTCAGGGGGCGTATAATCTGATTAGGATAAAAGAGGGGGATGAGTGGAAAACGGCGTTTAACACGCCGGAGGGACATTATGAGAACCTTGTCATGCCTTTTGGTCTGACTACTGCACCAGCAGTATTCCAACATTTTGTTAATGACATTTTTCGTCATCTGGTGGGGCTGTTTGTGGTCGTATATTTGGATGACATTTTAATTTACTCACCAGATCTTGTGTCTCACCAGGAGCATGTGAGACAGGTGTTGCAGATCTTGCGAGACAATAAACTATACGCCAAACTGGAAAAGTGTGTATTCGCCGTACAGGAACTTCAGTTTTTGGGTTTCTTGGTGTCAGCCTCCGGTTTCCGTATGGACCCTGAAAAGGTGAGAGCAGTGCTTGAATGGGATCAGCCAGAGGATTTAAGGCTCTGCAGCGTTTTCTGGGTTTGCTAACTACTACCGGAAATTTATTTGTAATTTCTCATCTGTTGTCAAACCTCTCACTGACATGACAAGAAAAGGGACGGATTTTTCTAAATGGTCGGACAAAGCTTGCCAAGCTTTTTCCTCTTTGAAAAAATGTTTTGCTTCGGCACCCGTTCTCATCCAACCAGATGCATCACAGCCGTTCGTTGTGGAGGTGGACGCGTCTGACGTAGGGGTGGGTGCAATATTGTCCCAGGGTCCGTCCCCTGGTAAATGGCATCCGTGCGCTTTCTTTTCTAAAAAATTGTCGTCCGCCGAAAGGAATTATGATATCGGCAATAGGGAACTTTTGGCCATTAAGTTGGCTTTTGAAGAATGGCGTCACTTTTTGGAGGGGGCAGTCCACCCGGTCACCGTCATTACTGATCACAAGAACCTGCTGTATTTGGAATCTGCTAAGCGTCTGAATTCCAGACAAGCTCGATGGTCGTTGTTTTTTACCAGGTTTAATTTTGTTGTCACTTATCGCCCTGGATCTAAGAATGTTAAGGCGGATGCCTTGTCTCGCAGTTTCCCAGGGGCCGGGAAAATGGATGACCCGATTCCTATCCTTCAGGAGGGGGTGGTAGTGTCGGCTGTATGTTCTGAGCTTGAGGAGGAGGTGTTAGAGGCTCAGGGGGACGCCCCTGCAGGACCTCCAGGGAGACTGTTTGTCCCAAATCAGTTGAGACAAAAGGTTATTGAGGCACATCATAATTCTGCTTTAGCAGGACATCCAGGGAGTAAGGCTACTTTAGATCTCCTTTCTCGCCGGTTTTGGTGGCCTAACGTTAATAAAGATGTTTTAACTTTTGTCGCGTCCTGTGGGGTTTGTGCTCGCTCTAAGACCCCTCATACCCGTCCGTCTGGGACCCTCTTACCCTTGAAACTTCCGGAGCGTCCATGGACTCATTTGTCTATGGACTTCATCACGGACCTTCCTCAGTCGTCAGGGAAGACTGTCATACTGGTGGTTGTTGACAGGTTCAGTAAGATGGCACATTTCATTGCTCTTCCTGCCCTCCCTAATGCTAAAACTCTGGCGCAGGTGTTCATTGGGGAGATTGTGAGACTTCATGGGTTGCCTTCTGATGTGGTGTCAGATAGGGGGTCTCAGTTTGTGTCCAAGTTTTGGAGGGCATTTTGTTTACGTCGGGGGATGCAATTGTCATTTTCCTCGGCTTTTCATCCGCAGACCAATGGTCAGACAGAGCGTCTGAATCAAAGCCTAGAGACTTATCTTCGGTGTTTTGTCTCAGAGAACCAGGAGGACTGGTCTTCTTTCTTGCCTCTGGCAGAGTTCGCTCTTAACAACAGGCGGAGCGAGTCCACTGGTAAGTCCCCGTTTTTTGGGGCATATGGTTTTCATCCCCAGTTTTGTACATTCAATGGGGGGGGCCCTTCTGGGGTTCCTGAGGAGGAGCGTTTCTCGTCGTCACTTGCTTCAGTGTGGAGAGGTGTATTGAATAATCTGAGTGCTATGGGGAACTGTTATAAACGTATGGCTGATAGGAGGAGAGTTTCTGGTCCAGATCTTAATGTGAACGATCTGGTATGGTTGTCTACCAGGAATATAAAACTTAAAGTTCCCTCCTGGAAGCTGGGTCCCAGATTCATCGGGCCGTACAGGATCAGTTCCATAATTAATCCTGTGGCATTTCGTCTGGACCTCCCTCCTACGTTTAAAATCCACAATGTGTTCCACAAGTCATTACTTAAGAGGTACGTGGCACCAGTCATACCATCACCTCTACCTCCTCCTCCAGTGGTGGTCAATGGTAACTTGGAGTTTCAAGTGTCAAAGATCATTGACTCACGTCTGAATCGCCGGTCCCTTCAGTACTTGGTGCATTGGAAGGGGTATGGTCCAGAGGAGAGGACGTGGGTTCCTGCGTCTGACATTAACGCAGATCGTTTGGTGCGGACCTTCCACAGAACTCACCCGGGCAAACCTGGCCCTGAGGGTCCGGAGGCCCCTCGTAGAAGGGGGGGTACTGTCATGTGTGCATCGCCACGAAGATCGTCGCGGTTGCACATTCTGACTTCTCACAGCTGAGTTGCTGTTTCTTTGTGTTTGGCAGTTAGGGAGTTAATTCTGTCTGTGCTCAGTTCTGGGACTGGGTGCAGTTTCTCCCGGCTGTAATTAATTATTTGTTGATTGGTTTCCTTTAAATCTCTGGTTGTCTGTGTTGGGAGTTGCCAGTGAAATTCTTCATGCAGACCACAGATAGGATTGTATCTGTATAGACTTAAGTTAAAGAGCTCCTTAGTTGTTTTAAGCTCACCTTGCTTAGAGTTTAATATCCCAGATCATTTATGTTCCTTCTGTGTTTGAGTGTGTATGCAAGTCTGTGTTTTCTCCAGTCTGTCTTATATGTCTAATCTGTGTATTTAGCAGAGATCAGCCCATATCCCTTTGGTGGTAATCAGAATCCTTCTTAGGACTGATTACAGGGTTCAGGGACTGATAGGAGACAGGGTTAGGCTGGAGACTTGGACCTCTGAACCATTATCAGTACCTCCAAGGTGAGGGATTAGTTAGGACCCCAGTTTAGGGTCAGGTTAGACCCCCGGTCCTCCTCTTTCCTGTGACAGTGTATCAAGTCCTCAAGATTAACCCTGAGTTCAACGGATATCGTGTCAGGTAAATCTATTCTATATTTACATGCTGATGTTGCTAATCTATATGTTGTATAGAGTGTTGTTCTTTTAAGAATAGTTTACTGACATCGTACACATATCATAAGACCGCGTGACAAGTGCTCCTGTATTGTTCAGGAGAGAGCCAATATCAGACGCTGACCCCTCTCTCTCCCGACTTCCCCGTGCTCGGGAACTCTCAGCCAAGTGCTCCTGTATTGTCCAGGACAGAGCCAATAGCAGATGCTGACCCCTCTCTCTCCCGACTTCCCCGTGCTCGGGAACCCTCGGCCAAGTGCTCCTGTATTGTCCAGGACAAAGCCCATATCAGATGCTGACCCCTCTCTCTCCCGACTTCCCCGTGCTCGGGAACGCTCGGCCAAGTGCTCCTGTATTGCCCAGGACAGAGCCAATATCAGATGCTGACCCCTCTCTCTCCCGACTTCCCCGTGCTCGGGAACGCTCGGCCAAGTGCTCCTGTGTTGTCCAGGAGAGAGACAATATCAGACGCTGACCCCTCTCTGTCCCGACTTCCCCATGCTCGGGAACGCTCGGCCAAGTGCTCCTGTGTTGTCCAGGAGAGAGCCAATATCAGACGCTGACCCCTCTCTGTCCCGACTTCCCCATGCTCGGGAACATGGCCAAGTGCTCCTGTATTGTTCAGGACAGAGCCAATATCAGACGCTGACCCCTCTCTCTCCTGAATTCCCCTTGCTCGGGAACGCTCAGCCCAGTGCTCCTGTGTTGTCCAGGACAGAGTCAATATCAGACGCTGACCCTCTCTCTCCCGACTTCCCCGTGCTCAGGAACACTTGGCCAAGTGCTCCTGTGTTGTCCAGGACAGAGCCAATATCAGACGCTGACCCCTCTGTCCCGACTTCTCCTTGCTCGGGAACGCTCAGCCCAGTGCTCCTGTGTTGTCCAGGAGAGAGCCAATATCAGACGCTGACCCTCTCTCTCCCGACTTCCCCGTGCTCGGGAACGCTCGCCAACTGCTCCTAATTGTCTATGAGAGAGCCAATATCAGAATCTGACTCCTCTCTCTCCGACTTCCCCGTGCTCGGGAACTCTCGGCCAAGTGCTCTGTGTTGTCCAGGAGAGAGCCAATATCAGATGCTGACCCCTCTCTCTCCGACTTCCCCGTGCTCGGGAACGCTCGGCCAACTGCTCCTATATTGTCTATAAGAGAGCCAATATCAGACGCTGACCCCTCTCTCTCCGACTTCCCCGTGCTCGGGAACACTCGGCCCAGTGCCCCTGTGTTGTCCAGGAGAGAGCCAATATCAGACGCTGACTCCGCTCTGTCCCGACTTCCCGTGCTCGGGAACACTCGGCCCAGTGCTCCTGTGTTGTCCAGGAGAGAGCCAATATCAGATGCTGACCCCTCTCTCTCCCGACTTCTCCGTGCTCGGAACGCTCGGCCAAGTGCTCCTGTGTTGTCCAGGAGAGAGCCAATATCAGACGCTGACCCCTCTCTCTCCGACTTCCCGTGCTCGGGAACACTCGCCCAGTGCTCCTGTGTTGTCCAGGAGAGAGCCAATATCAGACGCAGACTCCTCTCTCTCCCGACTTCCCCGTGCTCGGAACACTCGGCCCAGTGCTCCTGTGTTGTCCAGGAGAGAGCCAATATCAGAAGCTGACCCCTCTCTCTCCCGACTTCCCCATGCTCGGGAACGCTCGGCCAACTGCTCCTATATTGTCTAGGAGAGAGCTAATATCAGACGCTGACTCCTCTCTCTCCCGACTTCCCCGTGCTCGGGAACTCTCGGCCAAGTGCTCCTGTGTTGTCCAGGAGAGAGCCAATATCAGACGCTGACCCTCTCTCTCTCCCGACTTCCCCGTGCTCGGGAACACTCGGCCCAGTGCTCCTGTGTTGTCCAGGAGAGAGCCAATATCAGACGCAGACTCCTCTCTCTCCCGACTTCCCCGTGCTCGGGAACACTCGGCCCAGTGCTCCTGTGTTGTCCAGGAGAGAGCCAATATCAGAAGCTGACCCCTCTCTCTCCCGACTTCCCCGTGCTCGGGAACACTCGGCCCAGTGCTCCTGTGTTGTCCAGGAGAGAGCCAATATCAGAAGCTGACCCCTCTCTCTCCCGACTTCCCCATGCTCAGGAACGCTCGGCCAACTGCTCCTATATTGTCTAGGAGAGAGCTAATATCAGACGCTGACTCCTCTCTCTCCCGACTTCCCCGTGCTCGGGAACTCTCGGCCAACTGCTCCTATATTGTCTAGGAGAGAGCTAATATCAGAAGCTGACCCCTCTCTCTCCCGACTTCCCCGTGCTCAGGAACACTCGGCCAAGTGCTCCTGTGTTGTCCAGGACAGAGCCAATATCAGACGCTGACCCCTCTCTGTCCCGACTTCTCCTTGCTCGGGAACGCTCAGCCCAGTGCTCCTGTGTTGTCCAGGAGAGAGCCAATATCAGACGCTGACCCCTCTCTCTCCCGACTTCCCCGTGCTCGGGAACGCTCGGCCAACTGCTCCTAATTGTCTATGAGAGAGCCAATATCAGAATCTGACTCCTCTCTCTCCCGACTTCCCCGTGCTCGGGAACTCTCGGCCAAGTGCTCCTGTGTTGTCCAGGAGAGAGCCAATATCAGATGCTGACCCCCTCTCTCCCGACTTCCCCGTGCTCGGGAACGCTCGGCCAACTGCTCCTATATTGTCTATAAGAGAGCCAATATCAGACGCTGACCCCTCTCTCTCCCGACTTCCCCGTGCTCGGGAACACTCGGCCCAGTGCTCCTGTGTTGTCCAAGAGAGAGCCAATATCAGACGCTGACTCCGCTCTGTCCCGACTTCCCCGTGCTCGGGAACACTCGGCCCAGTGCTCCTGTGTTGTCCAGGAG
Source organism: Oophaga sylvatica (assembly GCA_033576555.1). NCBI lineage: Eukaryota > Metazoa > Chordata > Amphibia > Anura > Dendrobatidae > Oophaga > Oophaga sylvatica. The sequence continues at coordinate 17,193 of JARQOD010001580.1, forward strand.
AGAGCCAATATCAGATGCTGACCCCTCTCTCTCCCGACTTCTCCGTGCTCGGGAACGCTCGGCCAAGTGCTCCTGTGTTGTCCAGGAGAGAGCCAATATCAGACGCTGACCCCTCTCTCTCCCGACTTCCCCGTGCTCGGGAACACTCGGCCCAGTGCTCCTGTGTTGTCCAGGAGAGAGCCAATATCAGACGCAGACTCCTCTCTCTCCCGACTTCCCCGTGCTCGGGAACACTCGGCCCAGTGCTCCTGTGTTGTCCAGGAGAGAGCCAATATCAGAAGCTGACCCCTCTCTCTCCCGACTTCCCCATGCTCGGGAACGCTCGGCCAACTGCTCCTATATTGTCTAGGAGAGAGCTAATATCAGACGCTGACTCCTCTCTCTCCCGACTTCCCCGTGCTCGGGAACTCTCTGCCAAGTGCTCCTGTGTTGTCCAGGAGAGAGCCAATATCAGACGCTGACCCCTCTCTCTCCCGACTTCCCCGTGCTCGGGAACACTCGGCCCAGTGCTCCTGTGTTGTCCAGGAGAGAGCCAATATCAGACGCAGACTCCTCTCTCTCCCGACTTCCCCGTGCTCGGGAACACTCGGCCCAGTGCTCCTGTGTTGTCCAGGAGAGAGCCAATATCAGAAGCTGACCCCTCTCTCTCCCGACTTCCCCGTGCTCGGGAACACTCGGCCCAGTGCTCCTGTGTTGTCCAGGAGAGAGCCAATATCAGAAGCTGACCCCTTTCTCTCCCGACTTCCCCATGCTCAGGAACGCTCGGCCAACTGCTCCTATATTGTCTAGGAGAGAGCTAATATCAGACGCTGACTCCTCTCTCTCCCGACTTCCCCGTGCTCGGGAACTCTCGGCCAACTGCTCCTATATTGTCTAGGAGAGAGCTAATATCAGAAGCTGACCCCTCTCTCTCCCGACTTCCCCATGCTCGGGAACGCTCGGCCAACTGCTCCTATATTGTCTAGGAGAGAGCTAATATCAGACGCTGACCTCTCTCGGCTTATCTCTCGGAGAACCAAAAGATCTGCAGCCGACATTCATCAGGCCCAATCCCTCTGTGTCCCTACATCTGTCAGGGGAGAGGCTCCAGTACACATTAGATTGTCAGCCTATCCCACAGTAATCGGCAGCTTTGGCCAACGTTGGTTTAATGGGTAAGGGGGCTTTAAGTTTATCAGTGTTATCGTCCTTTACCCATGATCACCCAAGAGAATGAGGAACTGTCCTCAAGGATTGTAACCCTACATATATGAAAAGATGGCGATCCTGTCCTTGGAAGAGAGACTTATGGGCATAAATATCAGTAATTGGCACTTTCCAGACCTAGTTTGTAGTTTAATGAGTGAAGTTTGGGTGGAAGGAGATGGAATATAATCGTCTGAAAAGGGCAATGTGACATTTTTCTCCTCTCACGGGATTATACTATGGTGAAGAAGACATCAGGTGCCTGTGTGACTCCCGGCAGCCATGAGTCAGGAGGGCATAGCAGGAGGCGGAGCCTCATCACAGATCCTCCCCCGCACTCCCCGATTCATGAGAGGATTCTAGAACTGACCAACAAGATGATTGAGCTGCTGACCAGAGAGGTGACTTCTGGGACATTATACAGGGCCGGCACTGGAGGATTCTGGGTAATGACGGTATCATTGTGTGTGTCAGGTTCCTGTAAGGTGTCAGGACGTCACCATCTATTTCTCCATGGAGGAGTGGGAGTATCTAGAAGGACACAAGGATCTGTACGAGGACGTCATGATGGAGGACGTCCAGCCCCGCACATCACCAGGTGAGAGGAGACGTGTAAGTACATTGTGGAAGTATCTAGAAGGACACAAGGATCTGTACGAGGACGTCATGATGGAGGACGACCAGCCCCGCACATCACCAGGTGAGAGGAGACGTGTAAGTACATTGTTGAAGTATCTAGAAGGACACAAGGATCTGTACGAGGACGTCATGGTGGAGGACCACCAGCCCCGCACATCACCAGGTGAGAGGAGACGTGTAAGTACATTGTGGAAGTATCTAGGACACAAGGATCTGTACGAGGACGTCATGATGGAGGACGACCAGCCCCGCACATCACCAGATGAGAGGAGACATGTAAGTACATTGTTGAAGTATCTAGAAGGACACAAGGATCTGTACGAGGACGTCATGGTGGAGGACCACCAGCCCCGCACATCACCAGGTGAGGAGAGATGTGTATATGAGACTTCTATGTGCACAGAAATCACGTGCATTAGAATCTGCCCTGTCATGTTGGGGGGTCATACATTCATTTCTTTATGTTGGGGGCAGTTTTTCCCTTTAATGCCTCAACTTCCAGTCACCTCATTTGCCCGGTGAGCTGTTTGGCAGCTGGAGACTCGGGCCAAGAACTAAGGGAATAAGATTATTACGAGACCCAGATCAGACCTCTACGATGTGAACGAGGTCTCATTGTCAAGTGTGTGGCCCTCATCTCTCCTACCCTCATGGAAGCGGAGGTGAGGCACCATGGATGAGCAAATCTGACGAACAGCTGCAGCAGATCCAAAATTGTTTGATGCGAAGTGAATGTAAATTATGTCTCTCCCAACCCCGGAGCATAATCAATGTAGGCAACCCCACCCACCAGCAAAAAAATCAAACCGTATACTGACCTGTTCTGCCATGCAGCCTCGCTCGAGTCCAGTCGTCTTCCCTTGTCCAGTCGCTGGTGTGGTCTCCTCTTCCAAGGTATCTTCGGCACCAGCTAGGCCTTTTGACATTGTGACGTTGTGGGATGTAGACTGTGGCAGAGGCAGAAGACGCCTTTGAAGAGATCTCAATGGTGACTAGAGTGGAGCGGAGCTGCACGGTGGGGCAGGTGGGGACCGGGCCGCCATTTTCTCAAGAAATCAGAATCTGAGGCCCGTCTAAACAAGCTCTTACGCTGCCGTGTAACGTTGTTGCTTGGCTTCTTTATACCTGGCAGGAGTATTCATGCAGTTAATTGAAGTGTCTGCTCGCTGTGGATGGTGTACGGGAGATGTTGGCCCTGCGGACTGCTTGGGCACCTGGAGGGTGAGGACGGTAGAGCTACCTGATGGGCTCCCCTGTAGCCTGCTGTTGTGCTTCATTGGGGTCCATATATCAAAATTAAAAAAATTGTGTTGCAATATTTACGTGGATTTTACAAAGCAAATTCAGATCAATGGGACAGTTTTAGAATTTTTACCAAAAAATTGCAATGTGTGAACTTACACCAAAAACCTGACATGCGCTGCTCTTAAACCGCGAGGAGTGTGATGATCTGTCCTGTGGTCACAGCGCATAATGCCACCATCGCTTTCCAGGGAGCAGTGATTCATGTTTTATACATTTTATGAAGTGAGGCAAATGAGGGATTGAACTTGGTGGGGAAAAAAAAAGAGAAATTCAGCTTCAAAAAGGCAGAGAGTGAGACGCAGCGGACTGTGCTGACTGCTTTGTATGTTTTACATGGAAACCACAAAGAGGTTGAGTTACTGTTCTTGTCAAGTAGAGTTTGAGAGTTTCAGAGGTTGGACCCTAAGGAAAGCTCTGACTGTTCTGGAAGCCATGGCCTCCTGTGTTCCCACTATCACGGGAGTGTTTTACATTTCACATGGAGAGGTAGATGCTCTAAGTGGATGTGCAGCAGGTAACCCAGACGGGATATGGGAGCTATAGTGGCAGAACGGCCCCAGGAGGAGCAGACCTGGAACCATGGGAACTGCTGACTTGGAGTCGAAGCAATGAAAGCCCAAGTCGGAGTTGGATAGTTTGTTGAGCTTCTTTGCACACGAGGTCCAAAGGAAGAGTTGATCCAGTGAGATAACAAAGTTTACTGTGTAAGAGAAGCTGATATTGCATCGTGGACTCAGCATGATGGCAGAGCTGGTTTGCATTAGAGTCCAAGATTGTGGACCTTGCACAACAGTATGGTACAGTTACCCAAGCAATGTAGCAGAGCAGTAAACAGGGATGAAGTCAGCAGTAGACATGAATGCCAGCTACCTGAATCTCTGCTAAATGTCCTCAAAAGTGATGTTACAGGAGAACGCTGCGTTGCTGTGGCAGAAGAGCAGAGTAACCCAGCCACAGAGGATGGTAGTGCTTGGCATAGGGACCAGCCACGGAGGATGGGAGTGCTTGGCATAGGGACCAGCCACGGAGAACTGGAGTGCTTGGTATGAGGACCAGCCGCAGAGGATGGGAGTGCTTGGCATAGGGACCAGCCACAGAGGATGGGAGTGCTTGGCATAGTGACAAGCCACAGAGGATGGGAGTGCTTGGCATAGTGACAAGCCACAGAGGATGGGAGTGCTTGGCATAGTGACAAGCCACAGAGGATGGGAGTGCTTGGCATAGGGACCAGCCACAGAGGATGGGAGTGCTTGGCATAGGGACCAGCCACAGAGGATGGTAGTGCTTGGCATAGGGACCAGCCACAGAGGATGGTAGTGCTTGGCATAGTGACAAGCCACAGAGGATGGGAGTGCTTGGCATAGTGACAAGCCACAGAGGATGGGAGTGCTTGGCATAGTGACCAGCCACGGAGGATGGGAGTGCTTGGTATGAGGACCAGCCGCAGAGGATGGGAGGGCTTGGTATGAGGACCAGCCGCAGAGGATGGGAGGGCTTGGTATGAGGACCAGCCGCAGAGGATGGGAGTGCTTGGTATGAGGACCAGCCACAGAGGATGGGAGTGCTTGGCATAGGGACCAGCCACGGAGGATGAGAGTGCTTGGCATAGGGACCCGCCATGGAGGATGGGAGTGCTTGGCATAGTGACCAGCCGCAGAGGATGGGAGGGCTTGGTATGAGGACCAGCCGCAGAGGATGGGAGTGCTTGGCATAGTGACCAGCCGCAGAGGATGGGAGGGCTTGGTATGAGGACCAGCCACAGAGGATGGGAGTGCTTGGTATGAGGACCAGCCGCAGAGGATGGGAGTGCTTGGTATGAGGACCAGCCGCAGAGGATGGGAGTGCTTGGTATGAGGACCAGCCGCAGAGGATAGAGTGCTTGGTATGAGGACCAGCCACGGAGGATGGGAGTGCTTGGCATAGGGACCAGCCACGGAGGATGGGAGTGCTTGGCATAGGGACTAGCCACGGAGGATGGGAATGCTTGGCATAGGGACCAGCCACGGAGGATGGGAGTGCTTGCCATAGGTACCAGCCACAGAGGATGAGAGTGCTTGGCATAGGGACCAGCCACGGAGGATGGGAGTGCTTGGCATAGGGACTAGCCACGGAGGATGGGAGTGCTTGGCATAGGGACCAGCCACGGAGGATGGGAGTGCTTGCCATAGGTACCAGCCACAGAGGATGGGAGTGCTTGGTATAGGGACCAGCCACAGAGGATGAGAGTGCTTGGCATAGGGACCAGCCACGGAGGATGAGAGTGCTTGGCATAGGGACCCGCCATGGAGGATGGGAGTGCTTGGCATAGGGACCAGCCACGAGGATGGGAGTGCTTGGTATGAAGACCAGCCGCAGAGGATGGGAGTGCTTGGCATAGGGACCAGCCACGGAGGATGGGAGTGCTTGGCATAGGGACCAGCCACGGAGGATGGGAGTGCTTGCCATAGGGACCAGCCACGGAGGATGGGAGTGCTTGGCATAGGGACCAGCCACGGAGGATGAGAGTGCTTGGCATAGGGACCCGCCATGGAGGATGGGAGTGCTTGGCATAGGGACCAGCCACGGAGGATGAGAGTGCTTGGCATAGGGACCCGCCATGGAGGATGGGAGTGCTTGGCATAGGGACCAGCCACAGAGGATGAGAGTGCTTGGCATAGGGACCCGCCATGGAGGATGGGTGCTTGGCATAGGGACCAGCCACGGAGGATGGGAGTGCTTGGTATGAGGACCAGCCACAGAGGATGGAGTGCTTGGCATAGGGACTAGTCACAAAGGATGGGAGTGCTTGGCATAGGGACCAGCCACGGAGAATGGGAGTGCTTGGTATGAGGACCAGCCGCAGAGGATGGGAGTGCTTGGCATAGGGACTAGTCAAGAGGATGGGAGTGCTTGGTATGAGGACCAGCCACAGAGGATGGGAGTGCTTGGCATAGGGACCAGCCACAGAGGATGGGAGTGCTTGGCATAGGGACCAGCCACAGAGGATGGGAGTGCTTGGTATGAGGACCAGCCACAGAGGATGGAGTGCTTGGCATAGGGACCATCCACGGAGGATGGGAGTGCTTGTCATAGGGACCAGCCACAGAGGATAGAGTGCTTGGTATAGGGACTAGTCACAGAGGATGGAGTGCTTGGTATAGGGACCAGCCACGGAGGATGGGAGTGCTAGTCATAGGACCAGCCACGGAGGATAGGAGTGCTTGGTATAGGGACTAGTCACGGAGGATGGGAGTGCTTGGTATAGGGACCAGCCACAGAGGATGGGAGTGCTTGGTATAGGGACTAGTCACGGAGGATGGGAGTGCTTGGTATGAAGACCAGCCACAGAGGATGGAGTGCTTGTCATAGGGACCAGCCACAGAGGATAGAGTGCTTGGTATAGGGACTAGTCACGGAGGATGGGAGTGCTTGGTATAGGGACCAGCCACGGAGGATGGGAGTGCTTGTCATAGGGACCAGCCACGGAGGATAGGAGTGCTTGGTATAGGGACTAGTCACGGAGGATGGGAGTGCTTGGTATAGGGACCAGCCACGGAGGATGGGAGTGCTTGGTATAGGGACTAGTCACGGAGGATGGGAGTGCTTGCCATAGGTACCAGCCACAGAGGATGAGAGTGCTTGGCATAGGGACCAGCCACGGAGGATGAGAGTGCTTGGCATAGGGAATAATCATAGGGGATGGAGAACAGAGTGCTCGGCTCAGAAGTGATTAATCTTCATCTCACAATCTAGAATTTTTGCAGCGAATCTTAATCAGATCTTGTGTGATCGAGCAATTTGTCCTTTACTAGCGATCAGAATGTCGGTAACGTCACACATTTATGTACATTTTTATATCAGCATGTGTGCGGATGTCTCTACTCTTATCTCAATGCAGGCCACTCGGCGGTAGTTAATAGTCTATTTGGACTGACTGACTAACGGTGACTTCCATGCGCACAGAATGATGGTTACATGATCGTCTTGTTCAGATATAATGTTATATTCTCGGCAGCACTTGTCCTGTTTATATACAGTGGGTACAGAAAGTATTCAGACCCCTTTACATTTTTCACTCTTTGTTTCATTGCAGCCATTTGGTAAATTCAGGAAAGTTCATTTTTTCTCATTAATGTGCACTCTGCACCCCATCTTCACTGATAATAACAGAAATGTAGAAAATTTTGCAAATTTATTAAAAAAGAAAAACTGAAGTATCACATGGTCATAAGTCTTCAGACCCTTTGCTCAGACACTCATATTTACGCCACATGCTGTCCATGATAGGACCTGATTTGTAAAGGTGCACACCTGTCTATATAAGACCTCACAGCTCACAGTGCATGTCACACCAAATGAGAATCAAGAGGTCAAAGGAACTGGCCAAGGAGCTCAGAGACAGAATTGTGGCAAGGCACAGATCTGACCAAGGTTACAAAAGAATTTCTGCAGTACTCGAGGTTCCTAAGAGCACAGTGACCTCCATAATCCTTAAATGGAAGAAGTTTGGGACCACCAGAAGTCTTCCTAGACCTGGCCGTCCAGCTAAACTGAGCAATCGTGGGAGAAGAGCCTTGGTGAGAGAGGTGAAGAAGAACCCCAAGATCACTGTGGCTGAGCTCCACAGATGCAGTAGAGAGGTGGGAGAAAGTTCCACAAAGTCAACTATCACTGCTGCCCTCCACCAGTCGGGCCTTTATGGCAGAGTAGCCCGACGGAAGCCTCTCCTCAGTACCAGACATATGAAAGCCGCATAGAGTTTACTAAAAAACACATGAAGGACTCCCAGACTATGAGAAATAAGATTCTCTGGTCTGATGAGACGAAGATAGAACTTTTTGGTGATAATTTTAAGCGGTATGTGTGGAGAAAACCAGGCACTGCTCATCACCTGCCCAATACAATCCCAACAGTGAAACATGGTGGTGGCAGCATCATACCATGGGGGTGTTTTTCAGCTTCAAGGACAGGACGACTGGTTGCAATTGAAGGAAACGAATGCTGCCTGTACAGAGTGTCACGCGGTCTTATGATATGTGTACGATGTCAGTAAACTATTCTTAAAAGAACAACACTCTATACAACATATAGATTAGCAACATCAGCATGTAAATATAGAATAGATTTACCTGACACGATATCCGTTGAACTCAGGGTTAATCTTGAGGACTTGATACACTGTCACAGGAAAGAGAAGGACCGGGGGTCTAACCTGACCCTAAACTGGGGTCCTAACTAATCCCTCACCTTGGAGGTACTGATAATGGTTCAGAGGTCCAAGTCTCCAGCCTAACCCTGTCTCCTATCAGTCCCTGAACCCTGTAATCAGTCCTAAGAAGGATTCTGATTACCACCAAAGGGATATGGGCTGATCTCTGCTAAATACACAGATTAGACATATAAGACAGACTGGAGAAAACACAGACTTGCATACACACTCAAACACAGAAGGAACATAAATGATCTGGGATATTAAACTCTAAGCAAGGTGAGCTTAAAACAACTAAGGAGCTCTTTAACTTAAGTCTATACAGATACAATCCTATCTGTGGTCTGCATGAAGAATTTCACTGGCAACTCCCAAAACAGACAACCAAGGATTTAAAGGAAACCAATCAACAAATAATCAATTGCAGCCGGGAGAAACTGAACCCAGTCCCAGAACCGAGCACAGACAGAATTAACTCCCTCACTGCCAAACACAAAGAAACAGCAACTCAGCTGTGAGAAGTCAGAATGTGCAACCGCGACGATCTTCGTGGCGATGCACACATGACAGTACCCCCCCTTCTACGAGGGGCCTCCGGACCCTCATGGCCAGGTCTGCCCGAGTGAGTTCTGTGGAAGGTCCGAACCAACCGATCTGCGTTAATGTCAGATGCAGGAACCCACGTCCTCTCCTCTGGACCATACCCCTTCCAATGCACCAAGTACTGAAGGGACCGGCGATTCAGACGTGAGTCAATGATCTTTGACACTTGAAACTCCAAGTTACCATTGACCACCACTGGAGGAGGAGGTAGAGGTGACGGTATGACTGGTGCCACGTACCTCTTAAGTAATGACTTGTGGAACACATTGTGGATTTTAAACGTAGGAGGGAGGTCCAGACGAAATGCCACAGGATTAATTATGGAACTGATCCTGTACGGCCCGATGAATCTGGGACCCAGTTTCCAGGAGGGAACTTTAAGTTTTATATTCCTGGTAGACAACCATACCAGATCGTTCACATTCAGATCTGGACCAGAAACTCTCCTCCTATCAGCCATACGTTTATAACGGTTCCCCATAGCACTCAGATTATTCAATACACCTCTCCACACTGAAGCAAGTGACGACGAGAAACGCTCCTCCTCAGGAACCCCAGAAGGGCCCCCCCCCCATTGAAAGTACAAAACTGGGGATGAAAACCATATGCCCCAAAAAACGGGATTTACCAGTGGACTCGCTCCGCCTGTTGTTAAGAGCGAACTCTGCCAGAGGCAAGAAAGAAAACCAGTCCTCCTAGTTCTCTGAGACAAAACACGAAGATAAGTCTCAAGGCTTTGATTCAGACGCTCTGTCTGACCATTGGTCTGCGGATGAAAAGCCGAGGAAAATGACAATTGCATCCCCCGACGTAAACAAAATGCCCTCCAAAATTTAGACACAAACTGAGACCCCCTATCTGACACCACATCAGAAGGCAACCCATGAAGTCTCACAATCTCCCCAATGAACACCTGTGCCAGAGTTTTAGCATTAGGGAGGGCAGGAAGAGCAATGAAATGTGCCATCTTACTGAACCTGTCAACAACCACCAGTATGACAGTTTTCCCTGACGACGGAGGAAGATCCGTAATGAAGTCCATAGACAAATGAGTCCATGGACGCTCCGGAAGTTTCAAGGGTAAGAGGGTCCCAGACGGACGGGTATGCGGGGTCTTAGAGCGAGCACAAACCCCACAGGACGCGACAAAAGTTATAACATCTTTATTAACGTTAGGCCACCAAAACCGGCGAGAAAGGAGATCTAAAGTAGCCTTACTCCCTGGATGTCCTGCTAAAGCAGAATTATGATGTGCCTCAATAACCTTTTGTCTCAACTGATTTGGGACAAACAGTCTCCCTGAAGGTCCTGCAGGGGCGTCCCCCTGAGCCTCTAATACCTCCTCCTCAAGCTCAGAACATACAGCCAACACTACCACCCCCTCCTGAAGGATAGGAATCGGGTCATCCGTTTTCCCGGCCCCGGGGAAACTGCGAGACAAGGCATCAGCCTTAACATTCTTAGACCCAGTGCGATATGTGACGACAAAATTAAACCTGGTAAAAAACAACGACCATCGAGCTTGTCTGGAATTCAGACGCTTAGCAGATTCCAAATACAGCAGGTTTTTGTGATCAGTAATGACGGTAACCGGGTGGACTGCCCCCTCCAAAAAGTGACGCCATTCTTCAAAAGCCAACTTAATGGCCAAAAGTTCCCTATTGCCGATATCATAATTCCTTTCGGCGGACGACAACTTCTTAGAAAAGAAAGCGCACGGATGCCATTTACCAGGGGACGGACCCTGGGACAATATTGCACCCACCCCTACGTCAGACGCGTCCACCTTCACAATGAACGGCTGTGATGCATCTGGTTGGATGAGAACGGGTGCCGAAGCAAAACATTTTTTCAAAGAGGAAAAAGCTTGGCAAGCTTTGTCCGACCATTTAGAAAAATCCGTCCCTTTTCTTGTCATGTCAGTGAGAGGTTTGACAACAGATGAGAAATTACAAATAAATTTCCGGTAGTAGTTAGCAAACCCCAGAAAACGCTGCAGAGCCTTAAGATCCTCTGGCTGATCCCATTCAAGCACTGCTCTCACTTTTTCAGGGTCCATACGGAAACCGGAGGCTGACACCAAGAAACCCAAAAACTGAAGTTCCTGTACAGCAAATACACACTTTTCCAGTTTGGCGTATAGTTTATTGTCTCGCAAGATCTGCAACACCTGTCTCACATGCTCCTGGTGAGACACAAGATCTGGCAAGTAAATTAAAATGTCATCCAAATATACGACCACAAACAGCCCCACAAGGTGACGAAAAATGTCATTAACAAAATGTTGGAATACTGCTGGTGCAGTAGTCAGACCAAAAGGCATGACAAGGTTCTCATAATGTCCCTCCGGCGTGTTAAACGCCGTTTTCCACTCATCCCCCTCTTTTATCCTAATCAAATTATACGCCCCCCTGAGATCCAATTTAGAGAACCATTTGGCGCCCACAATTTGATTGAAGAGATCAGGAATAAGAGGGAGAGGATACGGATCTCGAACAGTAATCCGATTAAGTTCGCGGAAATCCAAGCAAGGGCGTAGGCCTCCATCTTTTTCTTCACAAAGAAGAACCCCGCGGCTACTGGGGAAGATGAAGGTCTAATATGCCCTTTGGCCAGACTTTCCGAAATATAGTCTTTCATAGCCTGCCTCTCAGGACCAGAAATGTTATACAACCTAGCTTTAGGCAACTTAGCATCAGGAAGGAGATTAATAGAGCAGTCATACACACGATGAGGAGGCAACTCCTGACACCCCTCCTCAGAGAAAACATCCCCAAAATCCTCCAAAAAAGGAGGCAATGTACTAGGCACGACCGCACTGATGACTGTGTTCATGCAGTTACTTTTGCAAAACTCACCCCATTGGCTTATCTCTCTGGACTGCCAATTAATCACAGGGTTATGTTTAACCAACCAAGGAAGTCCCAACACAATGGGAGTAGGTAGACCCTCCAACACATAACAAGATAATTGTTCCCTATGTATCGCCCCTACCCGAATATCAATGTTATGGACCTCATGAACAAAGCTACCTTGGCCGAGAGGCCTGGCGTCAATGGAGAATATAGGGATCGGTTTGGCCAATACACTCAGAGGCATACCTTGAGCCTGAGCAAACTGAGCGTCAACCAGATTAGCCCCGGACCCACTATCAAGAAGAACAGAAAATCTCTCCACTCTCGTACCAACCACCAATCCCCTCCTACGAAATGATGTCCCTCCCAACTGCATAGGCTCCTCTGAACAGACAAGGGGAACCTCAACATAAGGGACTTTTGTAGTAGGTGGAGCAACTACTGGGGGCGGAGTTACCTCACCCCTCTCCCGAAGCCGTCTATCAGTACGGATAGCTAGGGCCATAGCAGCCTCCAGTGATGGAGGAGAATCATACTGAGCCAAAACGTCCTTTAATTTGTCAGAAAGCCCATGACAAAACTGACTCCTAAGAGCTGGGTCATTCCACTGAGTATCTGTGGCCCATCTACGGAACTCAGAAGCAAATTCCTCCGCCGGACGATCTCCCTGCTGTATCTTACGTAATTTTGTCTCAGCAAGAGAGACCCGATCTGGGTCATCATATACCAAACCCAGGGCAGTAAAAAATCGATCTACAGACTGTAGAGCCGGGGATCCCGGAGGAAGGGAGAATGCCCAGGATTGAGGGTCCCCTTGTAGGAGCGAGATAACAATTCCCACTCTCTGCTCTTCACTCCCTGATGATCGAGGCCGAAGCCGAAAATACAATTTACATGCTTCCCGGAAGGTGAAAAATTTGTCTCGCCCACCAGTGAACCTGTCCGGGAGAGCTACTTTAGGTTCAAATCTGGTTTGCTCCAGGGGAGACAAAACTTTGGACTTAATGTCCGTCAGCTCCATGGATAATCCCTGCAACTGCAGAGCCAGCTGGGCTACTGGATCCATGGCAACTGGGGATAATTTTAATGGCCAGTGAAAATGTCACGCGGTCTTATGATATGTGTACGATGTCAGTAAACTATTCTTAAAAGAACAACACTCTATACAACATATAGATTAGCAACATCAGCATGTAAATATAGAATAGATTTACCTGACACGATATCCGTTGAACTCAGGGTTAATCTTGAGGACTTGATACACTGTCACAGGAAAGAGAAGGACCGGGGGTCTAACCTGACCCTAAACTGGGGTCCTAACTAATCCCTCACCTTGGAGGTACTGATAATGGTTCAGAGGTCCAAGTCTCCAGCCTAACCCTGTCTCCTATCAGTCCCTGAACCCTGTAATCAGTCCTAAGAAGGATTCTGATTACCACCAAAGGGATATGGGCTGATCTCTGCTAAATACACAGATTAGACATATAAGACAGACTGGAGAAAACACAGACTTGCATACACACTCAAACACAGAAGGAACATAAATGATCTGGGATATTAAACTCTAAGCAAGGTGAGCTTAAAACAACTAAGGAGCTCTTTAACTTAAGTCTATACAGATACAATCCTATCTGTGGTCTGCATGAAGAATTTCACTGGCAACTCCCAAAACAGACAACCAAGGATTTAAAGGAAACCAATCAACAAATAATCAATTGCAGCCGGGAGAAACTGAACCCAGTCCCAGAACCGAGCACAGACAGAATTAACTCCCTCACTGCCAAACACAAAGAAACAGCAACTCAGCTGTGAGAAGTCAGAATGTGCAACCGCGACGATCTTCGTGGCGATGCACACATGACACAGAGATACCCTGGATGAAAACCTCTTCCAGAGTGCTCTGGACCTCAGACTTGGCCGAAGGTTCACCTTCCAACAAGACAATGACCATAAGCACACAGCTAAAATAACAAAGGAGTGGCTTCAGAACAACTCTGTGACCATTCCTGACTGACCCAGCCAGAGCCCTGACCTAAACCCAACTGAGCATCTCTGAAGAGACCTGAAAATGGCTGTCCACCAACGTTCACCAACCAACCTGACGGAACTGGAGAGGATCTGCAAGGAAGAATGGCAGAGGATCCCCAAATCCAGGTGTGAAAAACTTGTATCATTCCCAAGAAGACTCATGGCTGTACTAGCTCAAAAGGGGCTTCTCAATACTGAGCAAAGGGGCTGAATACTTATGACCAGGTGAGGTTTCAGTTTTTCTTTTTTAATAAATTTGCAAAATTTTCTACATTTCTGTTTTTTTCAGTAAAGATGGGGTGCAGAGTGCACATTAATGAGAAAAAATGAACTTTACTGAATTTACCAAAGAGTGAAAAATGTAAAGGGGTCTGAATACTTTCCGAGCCCACTGTAGTTATTTCACTCAGCAAATGAGCGTTTTTGCTTTGGTGATTGGCCTCTCATAAGAATTCTGTGAGATTATCAGCCCTGATGATGGGAAATTCTGGGTTATCTTTTTAATAAAACTTGAGTGAACCCAGAACGGGAGGTGATGAGAAGTGTCTGATATATACAGGAGACGGATCTCCAGCCGGTCATGGACTCCACCACTGAGTGTTTGTGTCTCCCATAGATGGATCTAGGAGGAGAAACCCACCAGAGAGATGTCCCCGTCCTCTGCGTTCCCTGGACCGTCCAGAGGAGAATCGTCAGGTAGATGGGGCTGAATCCTCACCGAAATACCGCTTCAAAGAGATGGATGTAAATTTAATTTACTAATCTTTATTTTTCCTCTGTTTAGAGTGAAAATCTGATGTCTGTTAAGGTCGAAGTTATAGATGAAGAAGAGTCGGAGGACGATCAGCCGTGTAAGACCCATTGTTTGTGAATTAAAAACCTGGTTTGAGTGTTCCCTAGATACAACTCCCATCATCCTATCATCACATGCAAATGATGGACTTTGTATCTCCTACAGATGAAAGAAGCCCACCAGAGAGGTGTCCCCGTCCTCTGTATTCCCCGGACCGCCCTGAGGAAAATCCAGAAAATGATCATGTAGGTGAATCTGGGCCCGGTACCAGCTCTACAGAGTCGTAGATTTGTGATATTCTCTTATGGTGATGGTACACGTTTCTATCTGAATTCTTACACACGCATCAGGGAGAAGATCTGACTATTATTAAAGTGGAGATAGAGAAGGAAGAGGAAGATGAGATGATCTGGGGCGAACCACGGTGTATAAAGCAAGTGGAAGAGGAAATTCAAGAAGAAAGTAGCACAGGTATGTGATGGTGACTTTAGAAAGTGAATTCAGCGGTTGTCCAATTTTAGCAGATTTTCACGATCAGAAAGTAGCCGGGATCCATCAGCCAATCACTTCAGACGCCTATGATGATGGGATGTTGGGGTGCTGATGGACTGTCATGGCAGCTGGGGCCTAAAGAAAGTCACAAGCAAGGATATAACCAGTACAATGTCAATGTACTGTAGCAGCGATCAAGTGATTGCAGACTCCCTGTGGAGACGAAAACACGTAACTGAAAAAATAGAAACACACAATTGTAAATCACTGCGCTCTTCCCATCCTTCAAATTAAAAAAAAAATCCCCAATATAAACCTGTAAGTATTACAATGTTTGTAAAAGTCTGAACTCTTTAGATATCTTAGATATACTACATGATGACATGAAAAAATGTACCGTATTTTTCGGACTATAAGACGCATCGGACCATAAGACGCACCCCAAATTTTGGGGTGAAAATAGCAGAAAAAAAGATTTTTACAATATGGGGGTCCGTCTTATTGTCCGAATTTTAAGGTACCTGAGGGCCGGCGGTGGTACAGCAGGGGTTGTGGCAGTGGTGTTGCAGAGGTGCGGTGATGCTGATACTCACCTTCCTCAGGTGAGGTGACGCTGCGGCACGGAGAGCAGAGCCGGGGTTGCGGCAGTGGTGTGGCAGAGGTGCGGTGATGCTGATACTCACCTTCTTCAGGTGAGGTGACGCTGCGGCATGGAGAGCAGAGCCGGGTTTGTGGCAGTGGTGTGGCGGTGGCAGAGGTGCGGCGTTGCAGAGGCGCGGTGGGCGGCGTGCACCTGAGCAGGGTCCCTTCCTCAGATGGTGAGGTGACGCCGCGGCACGGAGAGCAGAGCCGGGTTTGTCGGTGGTGGCGGCCATCTTCCTGAGGCGGCGCGTTCGCACAGTACTCTGCTTCCTGGGGCTTCAGAAAAATGACCGCCGCAATCTCTATCTGCGCATGCGCGGCCTCCCGCGGCCATTTTCCTGAAGCCACAGGAAGCAGAGTACTCTATCTGCGCATGCGCCGCCTCAGGAAGATGGCTGCCACCACCGACAATCCCGGCTCTGCTCTCCTGTCTGCTCTCCGTGCCACGGCGTCACCAGGAAGGGACCCTGCTCAGGTGCACGCCGCCCACCGCGCCTCTGCAACGCCGCACCTCTGCCACCGCCACAACCCCAAGGTAAGCCTGCGTTCGGGCTATAAGACGCACCCCCCATTTTCCTCACAATTTTTTTGGGGAAAAAGTGCATCTTATAGTCTGAAAAATACTGTAAAACTCTTCAGTAGTTTTCGGTGACCGCGGCTCTCACAGCTGTATAATGCCTTCCATGCCGCTGCTGCCTCTGAGCATTACTGGGACCTGTGCACGGCAGACCTAATCTGCCCCTCTTCTACCTTTGTTCCCAAAACCGCTCTCGTTTCCAGCCTTAAAGTGCTACACAAAGCTATAAAACGCTAAAGGTTTGGGGTTTTGTTCTTTCTCGGAAGGACTTTTATTTCTCTCTACTGATGAATCCACTTTTGGCTTTGGCACCAAAACTGCAGGTGTGCATCCGGTCTATTAGAAAGTTACACATTTGTCAATTTTATGATTTGTTTTGTTTTTTTAAATCACAATATGCATTTTTTAACCTTTTACAGAAAATCCAAGCAAAATAAATAAGGAAAACCTCATGTTATCGCTAAATTACAAAGTAGACGATGCTATACAGCGCTCCTCAGGGGAAAACCTCAATACCCTTAATCTACATCCAGAACTCCACAGTGCATATCCGTCATATAATCCTCCAAATTATGAAGCACCTTCTCCGGACCAGTCACAGATTACTGGACAAAAAGAGGGTAGACTGTTTCAGTTTGGCAAGCAGTTTACAAGGAGTTTCGATCATTGCACACAGAGAGCAATTCACAGAGGAGAGAAACCAAATTCCTATTCAGATCGTGGTGAATGTTTTAATTATGAATCTGATCCTAATCAACATGAGAGAATTCCCACAGGAGAGAAGCCGTACTCGTGTGCAGAATGTCAGAAATGCTTTATAAACAAATCACATCTGGTTGCACATGAGAGAATTCACTCAGGAGAGAAGCCGTTTTCTTGTTTAATGTGTGGGAAACGTTTCATTAATAAATCACATCTGGTGAGACATGACAGAATTCATACAGGGGAGAAGCCGTATTCATGTTCAGAATGTGGGAAGTGCTTTACTGATCGGTCAAGTCTTGTTACACATGAAAGAATTCACACTGGAGAGAAGCCGTATTCTTGTTCAGAATGTGGGAGGTGTTTCTCAAAAAAATCAAACCTTGTTAAACATTATAGAATTCACACAGGAGAGAAGCCGTATACATGTTCAGAATGTGGGAAATGTTTTACAAATAAATCAGATCTAATTAAACATCAGAGAATCCACACAGGAGAGAAGCCGTACTCATGTTCAATATGTGGGAAATGTTTTAACCGATAAATCAGGTCATGTTAAACATGAAAGAAGTCACACAGAGAAACCGTTAAAAATGTCTTACCAAGAAATTTAAACATTTTCAGAGAATTCGTTCCCTTGGTAAAGAAACAATGTTCTTGTCTGGAATATAGGAAATGCTATTGAAAAAAAAAAAGATTTTAAATCACATGAGATTATTCAAAGAGTGTAATGAGAGTTTATTTTTCTTATGGAATTAGCCTTGATCTGCCAAGTGCCCAAATTCTATCTACCTGAGGTCAGCTGTGAGCAAGAAAATGATTGCGGATATATGGTGCAAAAGAAGAGCCTGGGTTACTTCACAGCAGCGAGGGGGAATGTGCACCATAAACCTTATTCTTTTTTCACAATTCATAAATTCATCCACAGTGCAGAAGACTCCAGTGTGACATAGTGGGAAAGGCGTCACATGCAAACTTGTAATTTGTGAACGTACAGTACTGTTCTGTTACTAAAGCATTCTTCCGTCACAGCATTCTCCACAGCGGCCTGAAATATTTGAAGTGTTAAAAATAAACTTATTAATTAACAAATGCAAAGTGACTGAATAAAAGGAAAATGTAAATCCCATCAGTGTCTGCTGACAGCCCGTCACCTCCATCATCAGTATCTGGTGACAGGCCGTCACCTCCATCATCAGTATCTGGTGACCGCCCATCGCCTCCATCATCAGTATCTGGTGACCGCCTGTCACCTCCATCATCAGTATCTGGTGACCGGCCGTCACCTCCATCATCAGTATCTGGTGACCGCCCGTCACCTCCATCATCAGTATCTGGTGACCGCCCGTCACCTCCATCATCAGTATCTGGTGACAGGCCATCACCTCCATCATCAGTATCTGGTGACCGCCCGTCACCTCCATCATCAGTATCTGGTGACCGGCCGTCACCTCCATAATCAGTATCTGGTGACCGCCCGTCACCTCCATCATCAGTATCTGGTGACCGGCCGTCACCTCCATCATCAGTATCTGGTGACCGCCCGTCACCTCCATCATCAGTATCTGGTGACCACCCGTCACCTCCATCATCAGTATCTGCTGACTGCCCGTCACCTCCACCATCAGTATCTGGTGACTGCCTGTCTCCTCCATCATCAGTATCTGCTGCCTGTCTCCTCCATCATCAGTAGTTACTGACTGCCTGTCACCTGCATCATCAATATCCGGTGACCGCCCGTCGCCTCCGTCATCAGTATCTGGTGGTAACCGCCCAATGCCTCCATCATCAGTATCTGGTGACCGCCCATTGCCTCCATCATCAGTATCTGATGACCGCTTGTCACCTCCATAATCAGATGCTGATGATGGAGGCAACTTGCCGTCTCCAGATACTAATTATGAAGGCAATGGGCGGTCACAAGTTTCTGGTGCGCAGGGCCAGAAGTCAGGGCAGCCACAGCGCAGGGAAGCACAGCTCTCATCACTGACACCATGCGAAATACACCACCATGAACACCAAGGAGATCACCAAACACCATGAAGACCAAGATCGCCAATCACCACCATGAAGACCCAGAAAATCTCCAAACAACACCACAAAGACTAAGGAGATCTCCAAACAAGTCAGGGACAAAATTGTTGAGAAGTGCAAGTCTAGGTTGGGTCTTCAGGGTGTTGTTTGGAGATCTCCTTGTTCGTGGTGGTGTTTGGAGATCTCGTTGGTCTTTGTGGTGTGATCTCATTGGTCTTTGTGGTGTGATCTCCTTGGTCTTCATGGTGGTGATTGGAGATCTCCTTGGTCTTTGTTGTGTTGTTTGGAGAGCTCCTTGGTCTTCATGGTGTTTGGTTAGTGATACATCTTGTTAATGGTGTTGCAGCCTCTGTGGCCTTTCAGAAAAGGTAAGGTGTATATACTGACACACATGTGACACCTAGCTTACACTCAGGTGGACGTCCTGTCACTAAGCATTGAACTCATGAAGAGAATTGTTAGCAGCAGAAATTTTTAGGGGCTTCATAGCAAAAGAGGTGAATATATATGCACATGCCAATTTTTAGTTATTTGATCCCATAAATTTAATTTATACCTATATTTTCTCACTTCACCAACTTAGACTATTTAGTTCTGATGCATCACACACAAATCGGAATAAAAAATTATTTACACACAGGTTGTATAGTAACAAAATAGGTAAAAACAAAAAGGGTGAATACATTTGCAAGCCACTGTACGTAGACAGACACACAGTATGAGGGTGGCAGGGGCTCATCGGTAACATTGAGTCACATTTATCCTGTGTAATAATTGCCTGTAGTTTGTTATGTGAATGATGAGAATCTGTTTTAGTCTTTACAAAGAGAATAAGATGTATTGAGCAACTACTGCTTTGTACGTAGCTCCCTCCTGCACACAGAGCCCACTGTGGGATCACCTGTATATGTTGTACATTTTGGCAGACTCGTATCTCCTAACTAATATAATCAGGGAGAAGCATCTGTGTAATGCCGAGATGCACTACTACACCATAGGTCACGCACCATGTGGTGTGCGGATGTTACCACTTCACTATGGCAGGGACAAAAAATAAATAAAGTTTGTCACACCAGGGTCACTTAATTAACCTCTGTTTCCTGATAGTATGATGTAATGTGGTGCACTGCAAATAGTTCAGAAAACAGGGAGGCCAGAGGGGTCTGTTGATAAATTTTATTTGTTGCACGAATACACAGGTACCTCCAGACAAACGATTTAACAGAGATTCAATTCCAATGCAGCAATCACAGTTACTTTCCGGCACAGACAAGCGGATATAAAAATGGTGCAGTGATTCCGGAGTCTCCACTTCTGCTTGTATGCACAGTCCTGATCACACAGCTGTCTGAGCTGAGGCTGTGCTTTCTCTTTCACAGGAGTTTCTGCTTCCTGCTCAGCTCAGGCCTGCACACACAATGTCTCCTTCTCTAACAGTGCTAAACCAGGAGCTGGTCATGTGGTCTAACCATGTCCATATGTCCATCACTCTGTGCAGATATAAACCACTTCTGTGTACTGAATCATACCTCCCAACTTTTGAAGATGTGAAAAAGGGACAGAGGTTGCGGCGCGCATAGCGGCAAATTTTAGGCCACGCCCCTGACCACACCCGTTTCACAACTAATCACACCCATGTCCACGCCCCGACCACACATTTAGCACTGATGATCACACTGACTGGTACTGAGGGCACAGGGGCTGGCATTATGGGATCAGTGGCTGGTACTGTGGGCACACTGACTGGTACTGAGGAAAAGAAAGAGCAGAGTTTTAAAGTGCTCCTCGGGGCTCCGCCGTGTACTCCTGTGTCTACGGGAAAAGTAAGCTCCCAGCCGGGACAGCGGGGCAGAATCTCTCTCAAAATCGGGACTGTCCCGCTGGATCTGGGACATTTGGGAGGTATGAATGCTCCCCACCATACACCTTGTACATGCACGGCTCCGTACACCTCGCGCACACACGGCTCCGCTCCGTACACCTCGTACACACGGCTCCGCTCCCTACACCTCGTACACACACGGCTACGCTCCGTACACCTCGTACACACACGGCTCCACTCCGTACACCTCGTACACACACGGCTACGCTCCATACACTTTTCACACGGCTCTGCTACATCCACACTGTAAATCCCTCTTGACCCCTCACATAAACTTACCCTCATCCAGCAACATGACAACCACAGCTCAGCACAACAGAGACCTGCACGAGGAGCCTGACCATGTGACATCCAACTCCTCCCCTCCTGTGACCTCATCACAGGTCCTGCTCCCACAGAGAAGTACTGCTCAGCAGGTCATTGCTCTGCTGTGATAAGCTAAAGTGGAGCGCTGGGAGGGCAACTATAGGGTGTATGGGGGGCGTGGCGGCTCATCTCAGCGGGAGGAGGGGGTCAGAATCGGGACTGTCCCGGTCAATCCAGGACGGTTGGGAGGTATGTACTGAATGCTCATGTACATTATCTGCAAAGGGAAATGTGAACACTGCAAACTTAATGAGGCAGCTGCCAGCTCTGCTATACCACGGGAAGGATTGCAAGAGAACTCACCAGTGCAATCTCCGGGAAGACGGGTATAGTAGAAAGCTTCAGGCTCCTAGGAACGCAGGGTGAGCAAGGCAGGAGAGAGATAGTTTCAGGACCTGAATCACCTGACAGTTGAGGGGCTTGCTTCAGCTCCAGAGAGCTAGAAGCTGAAGGAAAACTAGAAAGATAACTACGGGACAAAGTTACCCAGGGGCACAGACAGAGATGTAAACCAGAACAAGCCAAGGTCAAAGCACGAGATGGCATTACAGTACCAAGGATAAGACAGAACGGATCATCGGGGCCAGGCAGAGGTCAAAACCAAACAGACAGCGAAGGTACAGAAACAGAATCCAACAAGCAGTATCCAGAGATCAGACCGAGTCAAAACCAAAGTATCAGGCAACAAGAACACAGCACAAACACACTCAGGGGTCAACACACTCTGCCAAGGGTGAAAGTGTAACTGACAGGGATTGGAGCTTCCCAGGGCTATAAGAAGCTCTCCCCGAACCAAGGAGAGGCCACAATAATAAGCCCCAGGTGTGCAGGTAAGAGCCCGCACTGGGATTAAAACATTAACCCCTGGCATGCAGGTCAAACCTTTACTGGGCTCCAGACATTAACCCCTAGCGTGCAGGTCAATCCTGCACTGGGATCATGACATGCTACTTCTTAAAGACACATGCACTACAACATTGGGGCATTACACATGTATTGTAGCACCTACACAGTGATTATGTCTCCCTACTGAAGCCTCTTCGTGTTCTCACCCATGTTACCCCTATGATGGCTATTATAGAGCATGATGCTCCTAAAAATGCCCCCATCCACCACACATACAGTATCATGACGCCACAGTACATCCAGCAAAGTATGATACCCGAATAGTGCCACCACCACAGTATAATACCCCCAATATGATGTCCCCACGGTTCCCCCACACATTGTATGATGGTCTGCCAGTATTATACTGTAAAGCACTGGCCGAGGGGTGGACTCACCAGCGGTAACTGCATTCTTCACGCTGACGGCTGCTACATTCCTGGGGTGAATCTCACCCATTTCAGAGTATAAGGAATAATTAGAGTCAGAGTCCAGCATAAGGTCAAACAGTTCTGCTTTATTTTCCTCCGGACACAGCACATCCAAGACACCATTAGCACGGTATATATACGTCTTATACGGTACCAGCAATACATCTGTTGCACAGGTTCTGAATCCACACCTTTGCAGAGGAAACTTCACAGAGCAGGTTGCATGGGATAACAAGCGTTTACTTCTCTGAACGTGAGGTAAAAGAATAATGCACAGACATTACAGCATTGCATCAGCAATGAGGAACAAAACGAAAGTGAAACTAAACAGAAGAGAGACTAATTCTTATACTACACATTAAACAGAAGGAAACATTACACAACATCGCCATCTACTGTCAGGTCAGCATAAAGTCCTCCTTTTACTTATAATATAGAAGTCCTAATCTGTTGCATATGACAACACCCTTTCTCAACAGTAAGGACTTATTCAATCAAACCCAACTTTTTTATTAGTCTCTGATGTTTATCAGCATTCAACGCCTTCGTGAAAATGTCCGCTGTCATTTCTTCAGTAGGGCAATACTCCAACTTCAAGACTCCTTGATCCTGATGATCTCTCAAGAAATGATATTTCACATCAATATGCTTGGTTCTTGGATTGACTCTTTCCATCTGAGCAAGAACAAGACATCCTTGATTGTCCTCTTTTATTTTTGTTGGTTCCAACTGTGGTTGTCCTAGGTCTGTTAACAATTGTCTTAACCACAGTACTTCTTGACTCGCATGTGCTGCTGCAACATATTCTGCTTCTGTTGAAGACAGTGTCACAATTGACTGTTTCTTACTTGTCCAACATATTGGTCCACCTGAGAGAAAAAAAATATGTCCACTGGTAGATCTTCTGTCAGTTGGATCTCCAGCCCAATCTGCATCAACATATCATGTTAAAATGCAATTATCACCTGTGGGTAATTTCAGCTTAACATTGCTAGTACCTTTCAAATAACGTATTACTCTCTTCACGGCATTCCAATCAGCTTTATTTGGTTTTGATACCTTTCTACTGCTGCTGCGATTTCTGGTCTTGTAACGGTCGCTAGATACAGTAGTTTTCCTGTTGCTGTTCTGTATTCTTCATTGTTTGGTAGCATATTTTCTTCACTGTTCATCTCTTTGAGATAATTAGTTTCCATTGGAGACTTTACTGTTTTTGCATCCTTTAGTCCAAATTTTTCTGTTATGTCTTGAATTATGTGATTTGATTCAGTAGGAAACTTCCATCTTCTCTTTCTATCTGTATTCCTATGTACTGTTTTACATTTCCCAAGTCTTTGATTTCAAAACTTTGTTTCAGGATTTTTAGAATGTTTTCTTTATCCCTTTCTTGTTTAAAAAAATCAAAATGTCGTCTACATATATGAGTACATAAATCCATCTATTACTCAGCCTTTTTGTGTACAAGCATGGATCAGCTTTGCTTCTTTGAAATTTTTCATTTGTTAGTACTTCCGTGATTTTGTCATTCCACGCTTTAGCTGCTTGCTTTAAACCATATATGCTTTTCTGTAGTTTGCAAACTTTGCTTGGATTTCTTTCATCTTTGAATCCTGGAGGTTGTTCCATGTAAATGTCTTCTGTTAAATCTCCATTCAAAAAAGCTGTCTTACATCCAGATGTCTTAGTTCCATCTGTTCCATGCTGCAACTGTAAGTAAAGTTCTTATTGTAGTGTGTTTGACAACTGGAGCAAATGTTTCATCATAGTCTTCTCCATATTTTTGAGAATACCCTTTAGCTACGAGTCTTGCTCGATATCTTTCAGGTGTGCCATCTGTTTGGTATTTTACTTTAAAAATCCATTTACATCCTATGACTTTTCTTCCTTCTGGCAAATCTGTTAGTGTCCATGTATTTGAATCATGCATGGATTTAATTTCTGTTTCTGTTGCTTCTATCCATTATTAGCTCCTTCTTCAGGAAGTTTAGATATGTCTTCCCAAGAGGTAGGTTCATAGATTTTTCTTATACTTGTCTTGTATGAGAGACGTTTTGGTGGTTTTCCTTGTTCTCTCTTATTGAATGTCTTGGTTCTGTGTCTGTTTGTAGTTGTGATTCTTCACTTTCAGTATTTTGTTCTTCATTAATTTCTACTTCTTTCTCATCAGATATTTCTTCAGTTATGTCACTATTGTTTTTCTCATTTTTTGTTTCAACTGAAATCATAATGTCTTATTTAAATCTTAATGAATGTCACACTGTTACTCACTGTAACTCTGTCTGTTTTGGGATCTAGGATTCTATATCCCTTGCAGTTTTCACTATATCCAACGAATATTCCTTCCATGGATCTGTTTTGAAGTTTGGAACGTTTTTCTGTTGGAATGAATATAAAAACTTTACATCCAAAAACTTTAAATGATTGACACTTGATTTCATACCTTTCCACAGTTCATATGGAGTTTTCTTCAGTTTTCTGGAAAAAAGTCGGTTCTGTAGATATGTAGCTGTCATTGCTGCCTCACCCCAATATTTCTCTGGTAGTTTAGAATCTGTCAGCATACATCTCATCATTTCTGTTAGAGTTCTGTTTTTCCTTTCTGCTTCTCCATTTTGTTCAGGTGTGTATGGAACAGTTTTCTGATGTTCTATTCCATTTTGTCTTAAGTAGTCTTTTATTCTGTGACCTGTAAATTCTCCTCCATTATCACTTCTGATGACAATTGGCTTCCTTTGAAATTTGTTACTTGATCTTGTTACATAGTCTGCAAGTTTATCAAAAACTTCACTTTTGTTCTTAATTAAGTATGTGACTGTGTATCTTGAGTAGTCGTCTATAAAAGTCAACATGTATCTATTGCCTCTGATGTAGTCACATTCATGGGTCCACATTCGTCAGTATGCACCAAATCAAGTGGTCTTTCGCTTTTCATCTCACTTTCTTTTGGAATAGATATCCTTGTGGCTTTGGATTTTATACAACATTCACATCTTATGGTAATTGAGCAATCTGATATCTTTAAATCTTTTGTCAATTCTTTTCTCTGTAGTTCCCTTATACTGTCTGGGTGTCTATGTCCTAGACATCTATGCCACATGTGAATACAGTTTTTGTGATCATGTTACATACTTCATCTGTTCCTTTGGTTTGTCAAAATGATATAATTGTTCATCTGCCTTGACTTTGGTTATCAACTTGTTTCCTGCAAGAATTGCACACTCATTATCTTTGAATTTTACTGTAAGTCCTTTTGCTGTTAAACGTTTCACAGATAATAATCCGCCTTCCAATTTTGGAACATACAACACGTCCTGTACAAGTATCTTTGAATCTTGTCCGAACTTGTTTGAAAAATTTAGCATACCTTGTCCGATACCTTCTGCGGTTATTTTGCTTCCATCTGCAAGATAAATGGCTTCTTATTTAAATTAAGATCAGTAAAGAAATTCTTGTCACTTGTCATATGACTCGTTGCTCTAGAATCAATAAACCAAACAAGTGATGATTTCTTATCAGTTACTTTAAATGTGCCATTCCAATTATTTTCACATGAATCAGAAATTGTGTTTTTCACCTTCTGTATATTATCTTTATGGTGTAATTTCTTTTCTGCTTTCCATATAGTACAGTCTTTCTTTAAATGTCCATTTTTCTTACATCTGAAGCATTCTCTTGTCTATTTATTATAGGGTTTTTTAAGTTCTGTAGCTTTTAGAGCATTTCCATTATCTTTTTCAGTAGAAGAATCATTTGTTTGCTCTTTCCTTCTCTGATATTCATCTATGAGTCTTGTTTTCACAAACTCTAATGTAATGTCAGTTTCTGGTCTCGTCTCTAGTGCATTTATTAAAGCTGTATATGAATCTGGTAAACTGCACAATAACATTGCTGCTTTATGGCTTTCCTTAATATCTTCACCAATAGATCTTAGCTGTAATATCACTTCCATCATTGAGAATATATGCTTCTGCATGTCACTGTCTGCATTTAGTCTCATATTGTAAAGCTTTCTTAGTAGAAATAACTTGTGATTTAAGCTGGGTCTTTCATATAGCTTTCTTAATTCTTCCCACATTCCTTTCGCTGTTTCTTAATTTCTTATATGTATTAATTGAGCATCATCCACTAATAAGCTGATGGTAGCTCTCACTTGTCTATTTTTCTTATCCCATGTCTGATTATCTTCATCAGGTCTATCTGTAGTGATTACTTCCCATAAATAATCTTTAGACAATAACATCTGTTATGAATGTGTTAGAAATTAATTCTGAGCAGAAGCTCCCTCTGGTGGTTACAAACAGTACTGAACCATTCAATGAGGATTGGCAATCAGGAGTTACAGACTGGTCTTATATAAGGGAGGTTCCTTCCCATCATGGTTGCCGGTGATCAATTGTTCTTGTCTCAACTGTGATTCCTGGTTCACTTGGAAGCTTGCTGGGTCTTGCCTCTTCTCCTGCTCTCAGATAAGATATTTTCTTTTTTTGTTTTTGTGCTTACCATTTGCATATTTCTCTGCTTTTCTGTGAGGTTAGCCAGGTTTCCCCCCCCCCCCCGGGGGCTTGGGCTTCTCTCAGTTCTCCTGGAGCCACTGTTATTTGTTCATTTGCCTTTTCCAGTTTTTTCAGTGGCTGCGCTTTTGTTTTGTTACACCAGAGAACTAATTTAGGTGGTAGAGGTCGTGTGATCTCAGGTGTTTTTGCAATTAGTAGAGTTGGTGTTTTTAGGGTTTTTTGGATTGCAGTAAGTGTCCTTCCTATCCTTTTCTTTAGATAGATTGGGCCCCAACGTTTGCTCATACTATTTTCTGTCTGTGTCTGTATTTCCTCTTGTCTAACCGCCATTACATGTTTGGGGGCTTCTTATGTTCTTTGGGGATCTGCTCCGGGGCAGATAGCTTTCCTCTTTCTATCTTTAGGTGTAGTTAACCTCTCAGGCTGTGACGAGGCGTCTAGGACCAACTTAG
This sequence comes from Oophaga sylvatica, assembly GCA_033576555.1. Lineage (NCBI taxonomy): Eukaryota > Metazoa > Chordata > Amphibia > Anura > Dendrobatidae > Oophaga > Oophaga sylvatica. Next base: position 44,766 of record JARQOD010001580.1, read on the forward strand.
GAACGCTCCACGGCTGCCTTTAGTTGTGGTGGTTAGTCAGGGTACTGCAATCCAGTAGATTCCAACCTCTCTGGTGTATTGCCGTTTTTGCCTGCTCTCCTCAGCTACCAAATCATAACAAACATCTCTACTTTGAACTTCCATAGCTGATAGTTCTTATCATTCAGTTTAGCTACTGTGAGTTTTAGCTCTGTGCTATTCATCATTTTTAACTTATCTTACTTGTTTGGAGAGACTTGCACTGAAGAATTCTTCTGCATTCACCAGGGTCTTGCTGAGAGTTCCAATGTCCTGGGTATCTGGTATTCTTGGGTGTCCTGGGATCTGTGGTGTCTGGATTCTCTGTATCTGTGTACGCTGTATCTGGGTGCCTGTGTCTTGGCGTCTGGGTGCCTGGGCCCATAATCTGTTCCACAGCTTCTGAATCCACACCTTTGCAGAGGAAACTTCACAGAGCAAGTTGCATGGGATAACAAGCGTTTACTTCTCTGAACGTGAGGTAAAAGAATAATGCACAGACATTACAGCATTGCATCAGCAATGAGGAACAAAACAAAAGTGAAACTAAACAGAAGAGAGACTAATTCTTATACTATACATTAAACAGAAGGAAATGTTACACAACATCGCCATCTACTGTCAGGTCAGCATAAAGTCCTCCTTTTACTTATAATATAGAAGTCCTAATCTGTTGCATATGACAACAACATCTTCACAACTCCGCTTCTCCTCTTCTACTACACCAGAATGGACCACAAAGTAAAATCGGGAAGAGGAGCCCGGTGAAAACGGCACTTTGATCTCTTTCCCTGGAGAATCCCTCAATCCAGTCACGGAACTACACATCTACTAGGTCGTCCACCCCCTTTTGGTTATCCTGCCCGCGTACTTGCTTGTGGCCCACTCGCTTCTGCTTAGCTCAAGCACGCACACTTCTGCTGAGCGTTCCCACAGTGGTTCTTCCACTGGCACTACTGATTTTCAGCCCACAGACTCTGGCTAACGTTCCCACGGTGACTTCTTTCACCGGCTTCACTACGGTTGCTGGTACCCGTCACAGAACTCACTTCTTGTGTGTCGATTGCACGGCCCAGGATCATAGACATACTCACATTAGCAGGGTCCACCCCCGACTCCCTTCTTTCTGAAAAAGTCCCTTACATTAAATCCCGACAGACACTTCACCCACTTAACCCCTTGGTGTCCTACAAGTCTTCACTACACTGGATGTGCTTAATGTCCCCACCTTGTGTCCTACCACTGTACTACACTAACCATCTAATAACTCTCTAACTGAATCCACTAGTATACTCCCATCTAGTGATCCCTTGCAAAGCTCTATTTACCCAACTGTAACTACTATACTACCAGTGCCCTCCTCTAATCTTCCCACAGGATGCACTACCTTATCTAACTATACAGTACATCACTATACAGTCAATGGCAGATAAACATATATACATACATTTACACACAACAGCATGGAAACATTTAAAGGGTTAAAATCTTGACCCTCCTTACAATACCTCCACTCAGCATGATGCCCCCCACACAAGTGTGGGGTCCTGCACAGCCCCGAATAAGTATCATGGCCTCCATAGCCCCCCATTCAATATGATGACCCCCACAACTACTGCCATTTTAAATAAATAACACTACTCACCTCGCCTGTTCCTGCGGCGCTGCTACATCTGTGCAGTGTGTATACTGAAGCTTCCACACACCTGCAGGGAGACTCAGACTGACAGGCGCCGGCTGAATGCCGGATCATGGAGTTGTTGGCTCCCGATCCACCATTAATGGTGTCCGCATCTGCAGTTTGTTTTACTGTCTAGGAAAGCAGAGCAGGATATAGGAAATGACCGCACTCTGTAAGATAGCCGAGGTGCTGGCTGAACTGGGATCAAGTCCAAAATAAGTCAAAGATAGGAAAAAACAGCCGCACTGAAAACAATGATATGTCTGAATGCAAGTGAAAACATTAAATTCACCACAGACGTATGACGAGAAAACGCGTACCCTGCCCAGCTATTTAGCTAAGCCCAGTTGGGACTTCCATCTTCTTCATCCTGGTCTATTCCTGGCTCACCTTAGCCTTTTACTTAAGTGAGGTTTGATAAAGACCAATGTTCGGGTCGAAACGTTACCGCGTTTTCTCGTCATACCGTCTATGGTGAATTTAAATAAATGTTTTCACTTGCATTCAGACATATCATTGTTTTGAGTGTGGCTGTTTTTTCCTATCTAGGAAAGCACAGCGGACTGATCTGTCATATGCGGAGACACAGTAAAGAAAGAAATGTATTCTTGTGAGTCCCTATAAGTCTCCATCCTGACTGCGGCCACTGTCAGCTTGTGCAGAGCCGAAGAGACAGTTATTCCTCTGTACGCTGTTGGCACTAACAAGCGAAATACTGGGGAAGAGACTGTAGACTTTCTGCCACGTGATGATTTTAGAGTTGCGGAAAACCCACGGTGGCCAAGTGGTTAGCACTGTAATATGTATTGGGCAGCCCGGTGGCTCAGTGGTTAGCACTGTAACATGTATTGGGCAGACCGGTGGCTCAGTGGTTAGCACTGTAATATGTATTGGGCAACCCGGTGGCTCAGTGGTTAGCACTGTAATATGTACTAGGCAGCCCGGTGGCTCAGTGGTTTGCACTGTAATATGTACTAGGCAGCCCGGTGGCTCAGTGGTTTGCACTGTAATATGTACTAGGCAGCCCGGTGGCTCAGTGGTTAGCACTGTAATATGTATTGAACAGCACGGTAGCTCAGTGGTTAGCACTGTAGTATGTATTGGGCAGCACGCTGGCTCAGTGGTTACAACTGCAGTATGTATGGGCAGCATGGTCGCTCAGTGGTTAGCACTGTAATATTTATTGAACAGCCCGGTGGCTCAGTGGTTAGCACTGCAGTATGTACTGGGCAGCTCAGTGGCTCAGTGGTTAGCACTGTAATATGTATTGAACAGCACGGTAGCTCAGTGGTTAGCACTGTAGCATGTATTGGGCAGCACGCTGGCTCAGTGGTTAGCACTGCAGTATGTACTGGGCAGCATGGTGGCTCAGTGGTTAGCACTGTAATATGTATTGAACAGCCCGGTGGCTCAGTGGTTAGCACTGCAGTATGTACTGGGCAGCATGGTGGCTCAGTGGTTAGCACTGTACTATGTATTGGGAAGCATGCTGGCTCAGTGGTTAGCACTGCAGTCGTCGGTTCAAACCTCACCTAGGACAACATCTGCAAGGAGTTTGTATGTTCTCCCGGTGTTTGCGTGGGTTTCCTGCCACACACCACAGACAGACTGATAGGGAACGTACATTGTGAGCCCCATCGGGGACAGTGATGACGATGTCTGTAAAGTGCTGTGGAATCAATAGCGCTATATAACTGAGTGAATTAATGATAAATAATGAGCCTCCAAGAAAAAAAAAACAGTCAAATCACCGACAAGTGAAATATAAGTTGCACTGAGGTCTACGGCAGAGGAGTCACAAGCGATCAGTGTCAGAAGACCGGGGACAATAGGAGACATCGGACACCAGAGGAAATCGCTAGATTATTATTATTATTATACATTTATATAGCACTATTTATTCCATGGCGCTTTACATATGAAAAGGGAAAAAATATAGACAGGTACAATAAACATGTGCTAGACAAGGGACACATAAGTACAGAAGGAGAGAGGACCCTGCCCGCGAGGGCTCACAGTCTACAGGGATGGGTGAGAATACACTAGGAGAGGGTAGAGCTGGTCGTGGTGGTTCAGTAGACTGAGGGTCATTGCTGGTTGTAGGCTTGTCGGAACAGGTGGGTCTTCAGATTTTTCTTGAAGGTCTCCGTTGTTGGTGAAAGTCTGATGTTTTGCGGCAGGGAGTTCCAGAGTATGGGGGGAAGCCCGGGAGAAGTCTTGTATGCGGTTGTGGGAAGAAGAGATGAGGGGGGAGTAGAGGAGGAGATCTTGAAAGGATCGAAGGTTGCGTGTGGGTAGGTAGCGGGAGACCATGTCACAGATGTATGGAGGAGAAAGGTTGTGGATGGCTTTGTATGTCATGGTTAAGGTTTTGAACTGGAGCCTCTGGGCAATAGGAAGCCAGTGAAGGGCCTGGCATAGTGGGGAGGCTGGGGAATAGCGGGAAGACAGGTGGATTAGTCGTGCAGCAGAGTGTAGGATGGACTGGAGTGGTGCCAGAGTGCTAAGGGGAGGCCAGACAGTAGGAGGTTGCAGTAGTCGAGGCGGGAGATGATAAGGGCGTGCACTAGTGTTTTTGTGGTTTCATGGTTGAGGAATGAGCGGATCCGGGAAATATTTTTAATTTTGAGGTGGCAGGAGGTGGCGAGGGCTTGGATATGTGGTTTGAAAGAGAGGGCAGAGTCGATGATCACCCCAAGGCACTGAGCATGTGGGACTGGGGAAAGCGAGCAGCCATTGACATTGATGGATAGGCCTGGTGGAGGGGTAGAATGAGGTGGGGGAAAGATGATGAATTCTGTTTTGTCCATGTTCAGTTTGAGAAAGCGAGCAGAAAAGAAGGCTGAGATAGCAGACAGACACTGTGGGATTTTGGTCAGTAGGGAGGTGAGGTCAGGTCCAGATAGGTAGATCTGCGTGTCATCGACGTAGAGGTGATACTGCAAGCCGTGGGATTCTATGAGCTGTCCCAGGCCGAAGGTGTAGATGGAGAAGAGTAGGGGTCCTAGGACTGAGCCTTGGGGAACACCGACAGACAGGGGGCGAGGTGAGGAGGTAGTGTGTGAGAGGGAGACACTAAATGTTCGGTCTGTTAGGTATGATGAGATCCAGATGCGATGTTATAAGGAGAAACGGAGGCCGAGGAACAGTGGGAAATGGGGGCGCAGCCAGAGAGAAGGGCGGCCGGGGTACAGAGATGACGTGCAATAGGGGAGAACTACAAGTTCCAACATGTCCGGGCTGCAGGCTGGAACCTGAAGCTTGTGGACATGGCCCCCGGCTATAAGGGGTCAGTCAGAGAGATGAGGAATTTGTCCGGATTCGGTTCTGAATACGAGCGGCAGCGAATCTTGCTTTTGTATTACAGTGAGGGGACACAGGCCGCGCACAGCTCCCGCCATTTCCCTGCCTTCTCCTCACAGGAGCTGCGTCCCCTCAGGTAACGGTCACCACTGCTGAGCTCCGCCCCTCATGTGACTGGTCATGTGACAGTGACATCATCACAGGTCCTGTGCCTCCTCAGATGTAGGCAGAGCAGGTCCAGGTGCTGTGTGTCTGCTGTGCTCTCTGTTATCAGCCATTACACAGAGGACACAGATTACAGAGCAGCGGATCTCCTGAATGCGTCCCACCCTACTGGATCAATTCACATCGAATAAATATGACTTGAATTGAATCAGCTGAGAATGGGTTAAAAGAAAACCTTGCGCCCCTCTCCTGGGCCCTCCGTGTTCCTGCCCCGCACGCCGTCACGTGGGGCCCGACCCAGATCCTCGCCGTGTGCTGTGGCCCTTGTGGTGGAAAATAGAAGAGCCGAGGCGCCGGTGGGACAGGTACATGGGGGGCCGGGGAGGAGGAGAGTTTCTTTAACCCTTTCCTAGACCTCTGTGTCGCCATTTTGGAGACAGCCGGCGTCCGCGGCACGTGGCAGCGGTTCTCACCGGGTGGACATTTGTCCGTGTTGGGAATACGCCTCCTGTCCTCACTCCGGATTTACCTTCCGATGTCGCCACCTGTCTGACTCTGAGCCTCTCTCTTTTCCGTACAGTTTTCTCCTCTTCTCATCCAATTGCTCCTCGGCCTGAATGACTGAGCAACGATGGACAAAGAACAAAGCGAAATTACCAAGAGAATCCTAAACTTCACCCTGGAGATCATCTCCCTGCTGACCGGAGAGGTGACGTCTGTTTCTATGGTATTAATTGTATTGTTTCCACATAGAGAATATGAAGTACAAGCGCTATACAGCACCTCACGTCCGAATCACTAAATTCTGTCATCTCATGAAATCCTATTGCCCTGGCGTATAACCTCCAGCCCCTCATCCCTGGTGTATAACCTCCGGCCCCTCATCCCTGGTGTATAACCTCCGGCCCCTCATCCCTGGTGTATAATCTCAGGCCCCTCATCCCTGGCGTATAACCTCCAGCCCCTCATCCCTGGAAAGTATAAACCTCAGCCCTCACCCTGCGTAATACTCCAGCCCTCATCCCTGTGTAAATCCTCTGCCCCATCTGGCGTATAACCTCCAGCCCCTCATCCCTGGTGTATAACCTCCAGCCCCTCATCCCTGGGTATAACCTCCGGCCCCTCATCCCTGGCGTATAACCTCAGCCCCTCATCCCTGGTGTATAACCTCGGCCCCTCATCCCTGGCGTATAACCTCCGGCCCCTCATCCCTGGTGTATAACCTCCGGCCCCTCATCCCTGGCGTATAACCTCCGCCCTCATCCCTGGTGTATAACCTCCATCCCCTCATCCCTGGTGTATAACCTCCAGCCCCTCATCCCTGGTGTATAACCTCCAGCCCTCATCCCTGGTGTATAACCTCCAGCCCCTCATCCCTGGTGTATAACCTCCAGCCCCTCATCCCTGTGTATAACCTCCGGCCCTCATCCCTGGTGTATAAACCTCCAGCCCCTCATCCCTGGTGTATAACCTCCGGCCCTCATCCCTGGTGTATATAACCTCCATCCCCCCTCATCCCTGGTGTATAACCTCCATCCCCTCATCCCTGGTGAATAACCTCCATCCCTCATCCCTGGTGTATAACCTCCAGCCCCTCATCCCTGGTGTATAACCTCCAGCCCCTCATCCCTGGTGTATAACCTCCAGCCCCTCATCCCTGGCGTATAACCTCCATCCCCTCATCCCTGGTGTATAACCTCCGGCCCCTCATCCCTGGTGTATAACCTCCGGCCCCTCATCCCTGGTGTATAACCTCCAGCCCCTCATCCCTGGCGTATAACCTCCATCCCTTCATCCCTGGTGTATAACCTCCGGCCCCTCATCCCTGGCGTATAACCTCCGGCCCCTCATCCCTGGCGTATAACCTCCATCCCCTCATCCCTGGCGTATAACCTCCATCCCCTCATCCCTGGCGTATAACCTCCGGCCCTCATCCCTGGCGTAATAACCTCCGGCCCCTCATCCCTGGCGTATAACCTCCATCCCCTCATCCCTGGTGTATAACCTCCGCCCCTCATCCCTGGTGTATAACCTCCATGGCCCCTCATCCCTGGTGTATAACCTCCAGCCCCTCATCCCTGGTGTATAACCTCCATCCCCTCATCCCTGGTGTATAACCTCCAGCCACTCATCCCTGGTGTATAACCTCCAGCCCCTCATCCCTGGTGTATAACCTCCATCCCCTCATCCCTGGTGTATAACCCACCATCCGTACCTCACCATCCTGGTGTATAACCTCCAGCCCCTCATCCCTGGTGTACAGTCATGGCCAAAAGTTTTGAGAATGACACAAATATTATATTTTCACATGATCTGCTGCCCTCTGGTTTTTATGTGTGTTTAACAGATGTTTTTATCACAGACAGAAATATAATAATTGCAAACATATGAGTAACAAAAGCTGATATTGACAGTTAGAATGAGTTAATGCAGCAAGTCAATATTTGCAGTGTTGACCCTTCTTCTTCAGGACCTCTGCAATTCTCCCTGGCATGCTCTCAATCAACTTCTGGACCAAATCCTGACTGATAGCAGTCCATTCTTGCACAATCAATGCTTTCATTTTGTCAGAATTTTTAGGTTTTTGTTTGTCCACCCGTCTCTGATGATTGACCACAAGTGCTCAATGGGATTAAGATCTGGGGAGTTTCCAGGCCATGGACCCAAAATCTCTATGTTTTGTTCCCTGAGCCATTTAGTTATCACCTTTGCTTTATGGCAAGGTGCCCCATCATGCTGGAAAAGGCATTGTTGATCATCAAACTGCTCTTGGAGGGTTGGGAGAAGTTGCTCTTGGAGGACTTTCTGGTACCATTCTTTATTCATGGCTGTGTTTTTAGGCAAGACTGTGAGAGAGCCGATTCCCTTGGCTGAGAAGCAACCCACACATGAATGGTTTCAGGATGCTTAACAGTTGGCATGAGACAAGACTGGTGGTAGCGCTCATCTTGTCTTCTCCGATTGAGGCGTTTTCCTAATGTCCCAAACAATCAAAAAGGGGATTTATCAGAGAAAATAACTTTACCCAGTCCTCAGCAGTCCACTGCCTGTACCTTTTGCAGAATATCAGTCTGTCCATGATGTGTTTTCTGGAGAGAAGTGGCTTCTTTGCTGCCCTCCTTGAGACCATGCCTTGCTCCAAGAGTCTCCGCCTCACAGTGCGTGCAGATGCACTCACACCTGCCTGCTGCCATTCCTGAGCAAGCTCTGCACTGCTGGTAGCCCCATCCCGCAGCTGAAACAATTTTAAGAGACGGTCTTGCGCTTTCTGGTCTTTCTTGGGCGCCCTGAAGCCTTTTTGGCAACAATGGAACCTCTCTCCTTGAAGTTCTTGATGATGTGATAGATTGTTGACTGAGGTGTGTAAGGGAAGGGACGCCGCCATTTTGTATAGGGCCTATACCAGCCTCCATTTTGTCGGTTCACAGAGCCACAGACTGCTAACTACACAGGGCCTGTTAGCATATCCAGTACGACCGGTTTTGATGTCCACTATGAACCAAAAGGGCTTTAGTATGCTAATTGGTTTAGGCCAGTGTCTGAATAAGATGGTCAGTCGTATGCTAAATAGCTCAAACTCAAGCCAGTATTTCCTGCTCCATATGAATTGCAGGCCAGTTAATATGCGTGCTTCAAAGCAAAGGGGGAGGGCCTAGCAGGTTTAAGAACTGTAGCCATGAACAGGCTGTTCTCAATCCATTTTCTCACAGCAGCAAGAAGCACAAGGGACAGATTTGATTTGCCTTGCCAAGGGAGCAGCAGCACATGCTTTGGGGACTGTCCAGCAACTGAAGACTGTTACCTGGGAACGGCAGTGCTCCCTGCCTCCCATGACCATACTACCGGTAATATTGATCTATAGCTTATACCTTTAAGCCTTGTACATTATCGTTGTATTTTTTCTCTGACTAAAAATCCATTGTAATTACGTTGTATAGCTTTACTGTATATTTCTGTAATTATCTAGTGCGCCCTTAAGGCAATTAAACCATAAAATTAATCTTGGGCTGATGCTTTTACTCTGATTACGAATCTTAGAATACCCAGTGGGTAACAGGACACCCTCCCCGGCAGCCATTTGCTCTAGGTGCAGTTCCCTTACTGACCTGAGAGACAAAGGGGGCGCCGGAGAGCTGTACCTGTGGAGTTACGTCCCATTGGTGACGTGGGAGAAAAGGGGATCGTCCTTCACATTTGGTAGCGGCGGTGGGATCAGAAGCTCTGATACCCAGGCTACCATGTGGCGGTCGGCTTAGTTCCTCACAATTGGTGGCAGCGGTGGGATCAGAGTAATAGTGTGTGTGGGACCACTTCTCCCAGACAATAGAGACTACCAGCGGTACTTTCACTGCTGGGGTCTTAAGGTCAGCCCAGCACTAGACGGTCAGAGTGTAAATATAATAAGTTGTGTGCAAGGTCAGGGTTGCAGCTGTGTCAGTAACCAAAGGTTCCCAAGATGGCGGAAGGCACCAGGAGTAGGGCAAAGGGGGAGGCCAATGCTATGGTCTATCATGGGTTCGATACCGATGGAGGCGAGGGGGAGCTCAGCCAGGGCTCCCCAAGGAGCCCGACCCCCGTGCTCAGTCTCACAGTGGACTGTCCACCCCCTGCCCGTCCCAGCCTGTCCAGATCGGAGGCCCTTTTCCAAGCGGCTATGGCACAGCTCGAGGCTGGTAATGACGCCGCCTATGACAGACTCCTGGTGGCGGCAGAGAAAGCAGCAGAGTGAGAGCATACAGAACGTGTGTTGCAGGCTACAGAACGCCGTGAAGCTGCGGAGCGCCGGCACCGACTGGAGATGGCTCAGCACGGGCCCCCGCTGGACGCACCAGGCCCACCGGAGACAAGGGCTTCCAAGGTCCGGGCGGAGGACTTTCTGTTATGTTTTGGTAGCTGAGGAGAGCAGGCAAAAACGGCAATACACCAGAGATAGGAACGCTAACCAGCTCACCGGTTTGTAGAAGCACGGATCCTCCGCTTGATCAAACGTGAAGATACATGAGAAAATGAAGGAAAAGAGGATCCAGCTTCAATAAAATCTTCATCTTTATTGATTCATAAAAACATGAATAATGGCATGCTCCTGGACAAGCTCTTGTCCTGAGCTTGTCCAGGAGCATGCCATTATTCATGTTTTTATGAATCAATAAAGATGAAGATTTTATTGAAGCTGGATCCCTTTTTCCTTCATTTTCTCAAATACACCAGAGAGGTTGGAATCTACTGGATTGCAGTACCCTGACTAACCACCACAACTAAAGGCAGCCGTGGAGCGTACCTACGTTGGTCCTAGACGCCTCGTCACAGCCTGAGAAGCTAACTACACCTAAAGATAGAAAGAGGAAAACTATCTGCCCGGAGCAGATCCCCAAAGAACATAGGAAGCCCCCAAACATGTAATGGCGGTTAGACAAGAGGAAACACAAACACAGACAGAAAATAGTATGAGCAAACGTTGGGGCCCAAACTTCCTAGACAGAAAAGGATAGGAAGGCAACTTACTGCAATCCCAAAAAACCCTAAAAAAGTACCAACTCTACTAATTACAAAAACACCTGAGATCACACGACCTCTACCACCTAAATTAGTTCTCTGGTGTAACAAAACCAAGCCGCAGCCACTGAAAAAACTGGAAAAGGCAAATGAACAAATAACAGAGTCTCAGATAAACTGAGAGGAGCACAAGCCCCCCGGAGGGGACCTGGCTGACCTCCACAAGAGTGCAGGAAACAATGCAAAAAGCAAGCACAGAAATAAAAACAGAAAATGTCTTATCTGAGAGCAGGAGAAGAGGCAAGATTCAGCAGGCTTCCAAGTGAACCAGGAACAATAGCAGTTAGACAAGAACAATTGATCACCGGCAACCCTGATGGGAGGGAACCTCCCTTATATAGGACCAGTCTGTAACTCCTGACTGCCAATCTTCACTAAATGGTTCAGCACTGTCTGCAACCACCAGAGGGAGCTTCTGCTCAGAACTCATCTCCAACACATTCACAACAGTACCCCCCCCTTGAGGAGGGGTCACCGAACCCTCACTTGGGCAACAATGGTCGATCAGGATGAGCTCTGTGATACGCACGGATCAGTCTCCTAGCATGGATGTCCGAAGCAAACACCCAAGAATTGTCCTCCTGACCATAACCTCTCCACTTAACCAAATACTGGAGTTTCCATCTAGAAAAATGAGAATCCAATATTTTCTCAACCACATACTCCAGATTGCCCTCAACCAAAACAGGGTCAGGAGGCGCAGCCATAGGAACCACTGGCTCGACAAACCTCTTCAATAAGGACTTGTGGAACACGTTATGGATCTTAAATGTCCCTGGAAGAAGTAAACGAAAGGAAACAGGATTAAGAATCTCCATGATCTTATAAGGTCCAATGAATCTAGGCTTAAACTTAAGAGATGCAACTCCTATAGGGATATTTCTTGAGGACAACCAGACCAAGTCCCCACTTCAAACCGAGGACCATCAGTCCTATGCCGGTTGGCAAACCGCTGGGCCCTTTCCTGAGAGAGGGACAACCTCTCCACTACCTGGTCCCAAATCTGCTGCATACGCTCCACAACAGAGTCAACACCCGGACAGACAGAAGCCTCCGTCTGTCCCGAAGAAAATCGAGGGGTGAAACCCAAAATTGCAGAAAAATGGAGACATCAAAGTGGCAGAGCTAGCCCTATTATTAAGAGCAAACTCAGCCAAAGGCAAAAAAGAGACCCAGTCATCCTGATCAGCAGACACAAAGCATCTCAGATAGGTCTCCAATGTCTGGTTTGTTCTCCTCAGTTTGTCCATTGGTCTGAGGATGAAAAGCAGAGGAGAAAGACAATTGAACACCAAGTTTAGAACAAAAAGTCCTCCAAAATCTGGAAACAAACTGGACTCCTCTGTCAGACACAATGTTCTCAGGAATGCCGTGTAACCAAACCACGTGCTGAAGGAAGAAAGGCACCAATTCAGAGGAGGAAGGCAACTTAGGTAATGGCACAAGATGTATCATTTTGGAAAACCTATCACAAATCACCCAAATAACGGTCATTCTCTGAGAAACAGGGAGGTTGGAAATGAAATCCATAGAGATATGGGTCCATGGTCTCTTGGGCACAGGTAATGGCATCAACAAACCACTAGAGCGAGAGCAAGGCTTGGAGTGAGAGCAAGTCCCGCAGGACTGCACAAATTCCCTGACGTCACGAGACAAAGTAGGCCACCAAAAGGACCGACTAACCAAGTCTCTGGTACCAAAAATTCCGGGATGACCGGCCAACGCGGAACAATGAATCTCAGACATCACACTCTTTTTCCACCGGTCTGGGACAAACAAATTTCCCAATAGGCAGCGCTCGGGTTTATCCTCCTGACACCCTTCCAGAGCCAGTCTCAAATTGGGCGAGATGGCGGAAAGAACTACACCCTCTTTCAAAATAACAGCATGATCAGATAACTCAGGAGAGTCCGCAAGGAAAACTCCTCGATAGGGCATCCGCCTTAACATTCTTAGTGCCAGAAGAAAGGAAACCACAAAATTAAAACGTGTGAAAAACAAGGCCCACCTGGCCTGTCTAGGATTAAGTCGCTTGGCTGATTCCAGATAAACCAGATTCTTATGGTCCATGAGGACCACCACCTGATGTTTGGCTCCCTCCAGCCAATGTCTCCACTCTTCAAAAGCCCACTTCATGGCCAATAACTCCCGATTACCCACGTCATAATTACATTCAGTTGGAGAAAATTTTCGAGAGAAAAAGGCACAAGGGTTACTTTTAGAGGTCTCTGGATCTCTTTGGGACAAAACGGCCCCTGCCCCAATTTCAGAGGCATCAACCTCCACCTGAAATGGCAGAGAAACATCAGGCTGCCGTAGAACGAGAGCAGAAGTGAATCTCTGCTTAAGTTCCTGAAACGCAGAGACTGCCTCAGGAGGCCAATTCACCACATCAGAACCCTTTTTTGTCAAATCAGTCAATGGTTTAACAATAACAGAGAAATTACCAATAAATTTACGATAAAAATTGGCAAAAACCAAGAATCTCTGAAGAGCCTTTAATGAAGTAGGTTGGACCCAATCACAGATGGCCTGAACCTTGATCGGGTCCATTTCAATAACAGATGGGGACAAAATGAATCCCAGAAATGAGATCCTCTGTACGACAAAAAAGACCCTTTGATCCCTTCACATACAGAGCATTCTCTCTCAAAATCTGGAACACAGTCCGAACATGTTTCACATGAGAGTCCCAGTCATTGGAAAAAGTCAAGATATCATCCAAATAAACAATCAGAAATTTATCCACAAAATCCCTGAAAATGTCATTCATGAAGGACTGGAACCAGAAGGAGCATTAGTGAGCCCAAAGGGCATCACTAGGTACTCAAAATGCCCCTCTGGGGTATTGAATGCCGTCTTCCATTCATCCCCGTGCTTAATGCGAATAAGGTTATACGCCCCCCTGAGGTCAAGCTTGGTAAACCAAGTAGCACTTTTCATCCTGGAAAACAGGTCAGAAATCAAGGGTAAGGATATTGATATTTCACAGTGATATTGTTCAAGAGACGATATCAATACACGGCCTTAATGAACCATCCTTTTTGTCCACAATGAAAAAAACGGCACCAAGGGTGAAGAGGATGGTCTGATATGACCCTTCTCCAATGACTCCTTGATATAAGACTGCATAGCGTCATGTTCAGGTACAGACAAGTTAAAAAGGCGACCTTTAGGG